>JBBPMU010000796.1:0-13797 GCA_038090475.1 Wakefieldia striispora | reverse complement strand
TCAATCTATGGATTGTTCCATCTGAGAAACAGTAGATCAGATCAAAGATCGATCTAAGATCAGGGTATCTGGAGATGAAGATCTGAAGATGAAATACCACTGATCTCGACAGGATCCTCGTAATTTGTCCATGAGGTCCGGGATGAGGGGAAGAGGATAAGCGTTCTTGACGGTATGTTCGTTAAGGTAGTGATAGTCTTGGCAGGGTCGGAGCTTTCCATCCTTCTTGGCGACAAAAAAGAAAGGGGCTGCCTGAGGGGGTTGAGGGAATATGGTTTCGCCTTTCAAGGGACGAACGAATCCTTGAGTTCAATGGCATGGTCGAAGTCTTGGGATGGAGGGATGAAGCCATCTTCGGGTTCATCGAATACCTGTTTAAAATCTTTAAATGCATCGGGCAACGCTACCTGCGGAGCCTTCTTTTGCGTGGCAATAGTGGTTGACAGAGTTACCTTCTGGATCACCTCCGGTAGGATTTGTGCTTCCTTTAGTTTTCGTAGGACGCGTCGTTTCACAGCTCACTGCCATGAGTCGAAATTGGTCTTGGATACTTGATCCGGGTTTTTGTCGATAAAGTGAATAAGGTAGGCTTGCGCTTCCCTTAAAGGGTCGTCGTGTCGGTGAACCTTGGTTCTGTGGTCGAATTCGATGGTCCGAGCAGTCCAGTCAATCTGCGGGTTTACCTTTGTTAGCCACGGCATTCCCAGAATAACATTTTGGGATCCACAGTTGATCACCATAAGTTCCTGGTGGTGTTCTGTGTCAGCGTAGCGCAAAGTGATGAATACTTTGTGGCGGATTTCTCCGGATTTGTTCTTGGTCCCATCTACGTTCTTGGCTCTGATTGGTTCGGCGAGTCGAATGAGAGGAATCCTATTTCGTATGGCGAAGTCTTGGTCGATGAATGATCCGGTGGCTCCAGAGTCGATGAGGGCGGTGGTGGCGACGATTTCTCCTGTCCTTCCTGTATAAAGGGATACGGGAACGTGTATTGCCCTGTCTGCAGGAGAGGATACAAAAACGGGAGCTATTGTTACAGGAGTCCTTGTCTTTGAGGTAGCAGACGTTGCTCTACTCCTCAGTGTTGAAAATCCACGTCTTCTTCGGCATCTTGTTCTGGTTCCACCAGGACGGCCTGTTGAGTGTCATTGGTGAACAGTTCCAAAAGAGAGATTACTTGGTTGGGCTTCATTCCTTTGCCTTTTGCATAGGCGGCGATGGGGTCGATAGGAGAGTCTTCTTCGGCAGTCCTAATCTTCTGTGGAAGAGAAGCGCAATTCTTCCCATTACGATGTTTACCAGCGAAGCAGCCGGTATGATGGCAAATGAAACACATCTTCTTCTTGATGTGGTCGATCCTTTCTGTGGGAGTAAGAGAGACATAGTCCACATCCATAGCCATGGGGTTGCAGTAGCGGGATGAGGACGGGGTTGATCCAATATAAGAGGTTCCTCCTTTCCGGAGTAAGTCGTTGCGGATGATCGCATGGTAGAAATGAGGGGCCTTGTCGAGCCAATCATTCGTGGTCACAGGTTCCTTCTCTAAGGCTGTCATCATGGTGGCAATCTGTTTCGAGACTGCGTGTCGAAGAAGATCCTTTAGGACAGATTGATCAGAGATGTCGCTCCTGGAGGCCTTGAGCTGGAAGGCACTGCAGAAAGTGTCAAAATCGCCGTTGAATGGTTTTCCTTCCATTCAGATGTTATGAAGGGTCATCTGCACGGTGTCTTTGAGGCCAGGGGGTATAAAGATGGTGCGGAAATCCTTCTCCATCTCAGTAAGGGCATCCGTCCAGGAAGTGATGGGGGCAGTCATAACCTTCGTGAGCCAGGATTCAGAGAAGGTTGCCCCTCTCCCCAGGTTCATTCGATTCAGAAGGGTGATCAAGATCTTCTTGTCGTCGTACTTGGTAGAGTTAATGGTGAAGTAAGCTTTCATCGCCAACAGCCAGCGGGAGGCGTCTTCACTCTTGCCAGAGAAGGGTTCCAGGCAAGCCACCTTAAGTTCGTCATGGGAAGGGTTCGACATGCTGCTAGAGCTAGGGGTAGGGGAAGGAGAATGAGTGGTTGGGGTGTGCTGGGAAGACGGGAGAGTCGATTGGAACTGGAGCGGGGAGAGGGCAGGGGTAGATCCGAGGGGAGAAGGGATGGGAGTGAAGGAAGGGGTGACGTTCAAGAGGGGTCCTCGTCGAGGGTCAGGGGAAGGTAAAGAGGAGCCGGCTACTCATCGTCTGGTTTGAGTGGGAGAGCGCGGAGATGAAGTTCCAGAGGGGTGTGCGGTTTGGTAGGGATTTGTGTAGGGGGAAGCAGCAGGTCGTTCGTCGTCAGAGGAGTCCTCCGAAGCAGGAGAACGATACGTGGCATGAAGTTGGGCGGATCCCGTGCGTAGTAGCAGGGATCAAGGGACGAGCTAATTCTTTTGTTATGCGGATGCGGAACAAAGACTTCACTCGAAATCCTTTCGTACTCATAGTGTCAGCGACGACTAGGAGCAGAGTATATGGCTATTGCTCGTAAGAGAGAAGCCCGTTAGCAAACGAGACAGAGAGCTGAAAGGGCTTAGTGCAGGAGGTAAGTCGAGCGACCTTTACAGGAGCAAAGACTTTTGCAGGCAGAAGTGCATAGAATTAGCTGAAGAGCTATTCTACTACAGTGGCAGGTATTTATACTACCAAGTACAAATAGAGGAAAATAAACAGAAAAGGAAATCAACGAGACGCGTCGCGTCGTGTGTGTCATAAAAGGGAATCAACAAAGGACGCGTAAAAGGAAATAAGGAGTCCCATGTCCAAGAAAGGAATCGGAGGTCCATATCCAAAAGAGGAAGCGGAGAGCCGCTAAGTATAAGAGGAAAGAGATAAATGGGACTTCCCGGTAGAAGCGAGTCAGAAGTCCAGGGGCATCCGTAAACGTGGGAAACGGCGGTGTTCCCATGCGAAGTCTGAAGATAACCTAGAAGTCATGGTACAGAGGGTCGTATTGACCACTGTCGATGATCTCCCAAGTGAGGTCTCTATATGCCATGGAGGAAAGGTCAAACCAGTAACGATCATAGGAATGGGTAGGAAAGAAAAACGTATCCATGTCCATCTCTTCTTCACCAGAGAGTTGTCTCCAAATGATTTCGACGTCTCGTTCCCAAGTATCTTTGAAATCTGTAACAGTACCAATCTAGATTCAAGTCTAGAATGTCTAGACCTATGACATATGAATGACAAAGTCTGAATGACAAAGTCTGAATGACAAAACGTCATAGATCTCACCACCTCTAACATCTTATGGCTACAATGCAAACCAGATCGAAGACTCATGCTGCAGGTGAATTCCCCAGCTCCTCCCCCTGCTACAATCCCCTTATGCTCTATGGAAACAATTGACAAGCTCCAGAAATTGTCAAATAATTCCAGAGCTTCTCCACACTGCACATTTGTGCCATTGGCCTCCATTGCTCAGCATCCCCACCCCAAATCCCCAACCCTGAGAGCATGCCATTTCCAGGAAATCAATGAGGACTCTTCTCTATCAGAAGAACCAGTGACTGCACCAGCAGCACACACAGACTTCTAAAATGAACAAGATGATGACCTCTACAGCCCTCCACCTCCCAGCCCTGGTGGGTCTGAACCAGATGATGGATCAGACTTTGGAGATGATCCATCTCCCCCCAACTCCCCACTCCCATCTCACTCCTCTGTCACATCCTCTGCAGAGCACATTCCCCAAAACACACTTGGCCTGCTCACCAGTGCAATTCAGAATCTCACCCACTCCAGCAAACATTCCTCTGACTCTTCACCATGCATCCTGAACCCCACAAACTCCAAGTTTTCTTGGTACAGTGTGAGCTCAACTTCCAAGACCACTCTAAGGCTTTCCATACAGACCATGCCAAAGTCACCTTTGTGCAGTCCTACCTCAAGGGCATGGCTCTGGAGTGGTTTGAACTGGACCTCCTCCAGATGGAAGACCCTGCACTCTGACCTGTCTAGATGGACAACTACAAGGAGTTTGTTCTCAAGCTCCAGACCAACTTCAGCCCTCATGACCCCATTGGAGATGCCAAACATCAGCTTGACTATTTGGTCATGAAGGACAGACAGTGTATCAACAAGTATGTTGTTGAGTTTAACAGAATCGCTTTGCAAGTCCAAGGCTACAGAGAAGGTGCCCTCAGGCATAACTTCTACAATGGTCTCCCTGACCACATCAAGGACAAGGTCTCCTGAGTTGAGAAGCCCTGGACCCTCTCCAAACTCCATGCCCTCACCCAAGCCATTGATGCATGTTACTGGAATGCAAATTGGAAATCAATCATCAGTTGAAGCCCTCCTCCAACCCATTCTCCAAGTCTGACAAACCCTCTGAGCCATCTTCCTCCAAGTCAGACAACAAGAAGCCAAAAGACTCTGAGTCCAAGACTAAATCTGCATCTACCTCCACAGCCCTGAAATCCGACCTCTCATCAAAGCTTGGATTGGATGGCAAGCTTACCTTCAAGAAGTGCAAGCACCATTTCAACAACAAGCTCTGCATGTTCTGCAGCTGTTACAGATTTCGAAGATACCTGGGAATGTGATGTCAGGGCAGCCAAGGCTAGGGCAGCCAACACCTCCACTCCAGAAACCAAACCAGATGTCTCCAGCATGGAGGCAAAAAAATAGTCAGTAACCCTCTGGACTCTGCATAGCTGGATGGTTGTGTTGACTCCTCCTGTGCATCTAAGGAGCTATGTCTCAATGCATTTGCTCTTTCTGACCCCTGATCACTTATGCCCTCCAGCTCTCTTGTATCCTATGACATTCCCCCTTTCCCTGCACTTGTAGACTCTGGCTCCTCCAATTGTTTTGTAGTAAATCCTTCATTAATGATCATGGACTTTCCCCTTATTCTGTTCCTCCACTCCAACTCCACCATTACTCAAGCAATCAACCTCTCTGTCCATTTCGAAACCAGCAATATCACTCCAATGACCTTCTATGTCACTCCATTAGATGGTTCTTATTCCCTTGTTCTAGGACATAACTGGCTCACCTTCCACAATATGTTGATTGACTGGGTTTCAAGCAGTATCTCATTCTGAACACCTGGACACACCAGGAGTCTGGCTGAACCACCTTCTGATTCACTGCATTTCTCTGACCACAAGGCTCCACCTATTGTGCTCATCAATGCAGCAGCATTTGCATTGGCTTGTCATCTTGAAGGCTCTATCCAGTTTAGCCTGCAACTCTGTTCTCTGGAAGCTGAGCTGCACTCTGCCTCCACCTCCACTGAAACCCCCATTGATCTCTCTACTGTTCCTCCAGACTACCATGACTTCACAGATGTATTCAGCAAGAGCAAGGCATCCACACTTGCTCTGCATCATGAACATGACCTCAAGATTGATTTAGAGGAAGGTGCTTCCACACCCATTGGGACCACCTACTCTCTCTCTCCCTCTGAACTTGAGTCCCTCCAGACTTTCCTCAATGAGCACCTCTCTATAGGCTTTATCCACCCTTCCTCCTCTCTCCATGCTGCTCTGGTCCTCTTTGTCTGCAAGAAGGACAGTTTGCTCTGCCTTTGCATTGACTTCCAAGGACTGAACAAGATCATGAAGAAGGACTGCTACCCACTCCCTCACATCTCCGATCTCCTCAATGCTCTGAGCCATGCCAAGATTTACACCAAGCTCAATCTCTGGCATGTCTATCATCTAGTCTGCATCACCAATGAAGACAAGTGGAAGACTTTGTTCTGCATGCACTATGGCTCATTCAAGTGGTTGGTTATGCCCTTCAACCTAACCAATGCCCCTGCAGCATTCCAGTGATTTGTCAACTCAATCTTTGTTGATCTCTTAGATTTTTGCATTATAGTTTATCTAGATGACATTCTCATTTACTCTGAGGACAAAGCTGCTCACAAGGAGCATGTCTGCAAAGTTCTCTGTCATCTCTGCAAACACAGACTTTATGCCAAACCAGAAAAATGCGAATGGTCCATGGACACCACCAAGTATCTCAGGTACCAGCTCTCTCCCTCCAGTCTCTCTATGTCTCCGGAAAAAGTCCAAGCTATTCAAGACTGGCCCAAACCACACAAGGTTAAGGACATCCAGTCCTTCCTCAGATTTGCGAATTTCTACTGGTGTTCATCTCCAATTACTCCAATATAGTCGTTCCTTTGACTCACCTTACTCACAAAGGCACTCTGTGGAATTTCTCCAATGACTGTTGTTCAGCCTTCCAGAAACTCAAGGACACCTTCACCTCCACTCTGATCCTGACTCATTGTGTCTCTGATGCCCCCCTTATCATTGAAACTGACACTTTAGACTATGCCATCACTGGAATATTGTTGATCCAGTGCTCAGATGATGAAATCTGACCCATTGCATTTTTCTCTTGGACCTTGTCCTCCCTAGAGCTCAACTACAATACCCATGATAAGGAATTACTTGCCATTCACAAAGCATTCTGCACTTGGTGCCACTACCTTGAAGGCTCTGGAACTCCAGTTGACATAGTCACAGATCACAAGAACCTAGAATATTTCTCCACCACCAAACTCCTGACTCAGCAACAGGCTTGCTGGTTGGAGTTCCTCATGCAATTCAATATGATCATCTGTTTCCATCCTGGTCACCTTGGTGCAAAACCCAATGCCCTTACTTGCAATTGGGACATCTATCCCAAAGAGGGGGATACGGACTATGCTCACATCAATCCCCATAATTTTGGCCAGTATTCACTCAGGAGCAACTTGCATCATCCCTTAGAGCAACATACCTAGTGGCTCTGGTACTCCAAGCAAGCACACTCTTTGACATCAAGTCTCTCCATAATGACATCTTATCTGCTCTCCCCTCTGACCCTCTGGCCACTGCACACATGTCTGATTCTGAGCCATCAGACTTGCATTGGCAAGTTGACTCCAATAGATTCTTATGCCTAGATGATCGCATCTATGTACCAGATTCAAATGACCTCCACCTCTGAGTCCTCTGATACAAACATGATCACCCACTCTCTGGACATTTTGGACAAAATTGGACATTGGAACTCATTTGCCATGAATACACCTGGCCTGGTATCAGGACATTTATCAAGGAGTATGTTTCCTCCTGTACCTCCTGTGCTTGCACAAAGGTCCCCAGGCATAACCCTTATGGTCTCCTTAAACAACTCCCCATCCCCAAATGCACTTGGAACTCCATTTCTATGGACTTCATTGAACAGCTTCCCCTGTCCTCTGGATTCACCTCAATCCTAGTTGTCATCAATTGTCTCTCCAAGCAGTGTATATTCATCCCCACACACAACACAGTGACATCTCCAGAGTTAGCTAAGTTGTTCCTCCTCCATGTGTTCTCTAAACATGGAGTTCCATCCCACATCACCTCCAACCAAGGATCCAAATTCATATCACACTTCTTTAGGTCCCTAGGAAAAGCCCTCGACATCTGGCTACACTTTACCTCTGGTTATCCCCCAGAAGGTGATGGTCAAACTGAGCATATGAATCAAACCCTGGAACAGTATCTCTGAATCTATTCTCTGAATCTATTGCAATTATCAGCAGGACAACTGGTCCATGTTGAGATCTAGGACATTTCATCATTCAGACTTCATTATTCATACATCATAGATCTAGATCATTCTAGACTTGAATCTAGATTGATACTGGTTCTAGAACAGAACTAGAACCAAGGTGAGTCACTATCATATTATTCATTTCAGATGATAGTGAGATAAGAGTCCTTTTTACTATTGGACAATAAGGATCAGTACATATTACTCATATGATACAATAGTATCATATCTTTAGTCATTTCTCATGACTCATCCTTATCTCTTATTGTTCTTATCCTTCCATTCACATTGGTAGATAAGAACCTCACATATGTATATAAGAGGGGACTCATTCATTGTATCCCCTCAACCAGAATCCACTACTCAGATACTCCTCCATTTGTTCTTACCTCCTCTCTTCCTTGATCAAGACCAGTGAGTATTCTCCTCACTGATCACCATAACCTCTGCCCTTGGTTGTGTCTGTGTCTTTCACATGCAAGCACTATAACCAAACCTTGTAACCCTCAGTACGAGAGATTAGAGAGAGACAAATACTCTCTTTATGTTATGAGCCCCAGTTGATCACTGGCCTTGACATCTTTTTACTTGTGCTTTCTCTCTGTCTCACCATTGATTATGCTGATCATGGAACCCTTTGAGGTTTATTGGTTCACTCACCTGTTGTTGCTAATTTTACAAGCAATGACACTCTTGTCTGCACAAGAGGTAGCACAGATGTTTGCAAACATCTTTGTGCTTAGCTTTGCAGATGGTTACCTCATGTACCAACTCACTTATGGCAAGCCTTTTGGTCACTTCATGCTGTTCTTTGCCTATCGTGTCAAGTCAAGTATCTGGTTACTAAACATATCCTTGATCACAATACCTTTAAACCAGGTAGAGAATGATTTCCCTGCTTCTCAGGAGAACCCACATCTTACTCCATAAGGAATCCATGTCTCCCCTCCAGTTTCCTCTGGACATTCACACTCTTCAGGTTCAAACCAACTCCATATTCCATGTCCTTTTTGTCATCATCCCTGTGAGGAACAGGAGATTTGTTACAGTGATCATTCTGATTCTCAGTAGTGACACCACCATGTTCATAGGGAGGGTACACACTTTGTTGAGATCAGTGGTATTTCATCTTCAGATCTTCATCTCCAGATACCCTGATCTGAGATTGATCTTTGATCTATCTCTTGTTTATCAGAATAGAAACAGTCTAGAACTGATTCCATACATATTTCAGATATATCAATTACATATTGATATAGGGTGCAACCCTGAAATGCATCTGACAAACACCCTTGTCCACTATCATGTCTTCTTACATATATCATATAGAGATAACTTATCTCTCTATTCTTGTTAACAGAGAGTCTCCCCCAGAGCTCTCTAACCAGTGAACTTCATTTGCTTTTCCACCACACTCCCACCTTTACCAAAGGCCACTCCACTCTCGATCTCTTTTGATCAACACTAGTGAGACACTAGTGTCCATAACCTCTGCCCTTTTGCCCTGCTGTGTGAAAGCCTAGTCACTTAGGTGTCTAGAGATCAGAGTGATCGCCTAGTGTGATTGCTTTACACTTTGGTAATACTTGGGATGACTTTGGATTTGACAACCACCCTATAGCTCCTGGCTATCAAGGTTGGCTATCTGTTATACCTAGTGACAGAGTCACCTTCATGAGAGAATGCTGTCTCTAAAACCCAGAATACCAACAACATCTACATAAATCAACCCCTCTGTCAGTGATCACCTACTCCCCAACTAAACCTAGTCAATAAATCAAACCTGGCCAAACAAACAAACCAAACAAATCAAATCTGACCAAACTAACTAAACCTGATCAAATAAACCAAACCTGGCCAAACAAACCAAACCTGATCAAATAAATCAAACAAACCAAACATGACCAAAAAACTAAACTGAACAAACTAAACTGGACCAAACAAACCAAACCAGACTAAACAAAGCATACCAAACTAAACCTGACCAAAACTGACCAAACTGACCAAACTACTGATCAAACAAACCAAACCTGATCAAACAAACTAAAATTGATCAAGTACATCAGCAAAACAACCTTTTGTCTGTCCAGAGCTGTCCAGACTGGCTGAGACTGGCCTAGCAAGGTACCTAACTGGCTAGAGCTGTCCAGAAAATGTCAAAAAAATCCTGTCTATAAACTGGTCTCAAAAATTTCATCATACATTTTCATACCTTGGTTCATTGGCCCTGACCATTTCATTCAATCTACTAATGTGGTGTGCAAAGACATACTGTGGGAAAAGGGCTGTTTTGCTGATGTATGTCCTTCTCTTCTCTCTTTTCTATTTCAAATGACCCACTTTTTATAATCTTTTTTTCTCTTCACTCTTCACTCCACTCTCCACCATCTATCAACTCCCACTCCCATCATCCCCCCCAAAAGAGAGTGATGATGATGGCAGGGATGAGGAGCAGTTGATGATGGTGAGAGGAAGGAGAAGAAGTGAAGAAAGGTTATAGGAAAAGAAAGAGGAAGTTGTGGGAAGAAAAGGGAGGATGAAACATAATATATAAGTGTATCAAAAGTGTAGTAACAGTGTACCAAAAAAGTGTAATAAAAGTATACTAAATGTTATGAACCATACATTGGACTTCACTTATTTTCAAAACTTTTCACTATAGTCTCCCTTGAAGGAGACCACACACCTGTACTTTCTATATTGTTCCCTTTTACAAGTTCCTACAGTGGATTCAGACTTTGAATCCTTTCTGTCATGTGACCCACCACACATGACCACTAAAGTCACTTCATGAGTTCAGGATTGTTATCACCTGCCTCCTAGGTCATGAGGTTAAACTGATCACCTGACCTATGGTCCATTTGCATCTAGGTCTTGACTTTGGAGTTCAGTCCATTGCATTGGCTCCACATTTTCTTTATCTTTTGGTTTGTCATTTCTTCTTACAAGATTACCCAATCATGATCATATCCGAAGGTGCACACTGTGATCATGCTGCACATTACTCATCACTATTTAGTCACAATATGCACCAGTCGCATGAACATTTCTATATTGGTATTTCCAGGTCTCACACCTGATGGACACTTACCTTGTATAGTACTGTATAGCATGGTCTGTGTGCAATTGCCAGACACTATTTAAGTAGTCGATCCCCATGTACTTTTCTTTAGTCTTATTCATTTGGAGTTATGCCTATACCAAGGGGCTACTCTTTTAGAACAACTCCAACTCTACAAGTTGACTTGATATCCTCTCTTCTATCTTCCCACTTTTTACTTCTTTCTTTCTCCTTAGATTCCCTTTGACAAATTGAAGGACATTCTTGCCTTTGAGGTTTGAGGTTCAGCCTTCAACACTTGTCTTGCTTCAGTAAAAAGCTTACAAAAGTGTAGTTAAAATGTACTAAAAGTGTACTAAAAGTATATAAAAGTGTAATTAAAGTGTACCAAAAGTGTACCAAAAAGTGTAGTAAAAGTGTACCCAAAAGCGTACAAAAGTGTAGTAAAAGTGTAGTAAATGTGTATCAAAAAGCGTACAAAAGTGTACTAAAAGTGTACTAAAAAGCGTACAAAAGTGTACTAAAAGTGTACTAAAAAAGTGTAGTTAAAGTGTACCAAAAAGCGTACAAAAGTGTAGTTAAAGTGTATTAGAAGTGTACCAAAAGCATACAAAAGTGTAGCCAAAGTGTAGTGAAAAGACTTAGTCAAATTTGTATTACACCCTTAGACTCCTTTATAAGTGACAATTGATTAGTTGTCTTAGCAATGGTCAGATTATTTTAATAGTATTATACTATATTCAATTAATATGTTAAGCAAATGAGTGTTCAGTTAGTGTCATGGTTGGGTACCACATGTTAACCTAGTATACAATTAATGTAAACATTAGTGTTATAGTACTAATACAAACTAATATAAATATGACAATACAATTACTAATATAAAAAATAATACTTTTGATTTATTCATCTCTGGTATTAGTCAGCTGGGACAGTCTGAAGCTTGAGCCAGACTGTGATAGACTGGGATGGGTCTGGACTAGTTCTAGCCAGTGGGGAACCTTACTAGAGAAGCTAGAGGGTCTGTCTAGCCTGTCCAGTCTGTTCTAGTCTAGCCATGCTGTCTAGCTAAGGGTGGGTTTGCTGATGTACTCTACTCCAGCACTAGTGAGAATGCCCAAGTATGATAAGGGTTTAGTGAGTGAAGTCTTTGTTTTGCACACACATAACATTGCCTAATGACAACAGTGGCAATGGCTTGATAACCACATTATTGTGATTGTCATGCTGTCATCATCATTCCTCTCTCCCCTTTACTCTCACCCACCCACCCCTTCCTGTTTGGCAACAAATGTACAACACCTTGCATCCTTGCACCTTCCTCACCCCATCCTCACCCTTACCCTTGTCACCCTTGGCATGTAGAAACAACAGCACAACATGCACAATTGCACACCTTGTGCTGTTGTTGTTGCTTGTCTCTCCTCTCCTCCTGGCTGGCCCTCACTCTCATCTTGCCCTCACTTGCCCTCATCACACAGAAATGATGGCACAACATGCATGATTGAGTACATGTTGTGCCATTGCTTTCACTTGTCACCACACTTGCACTCATCCCCTTTCCATCCTCACCTTTGCCTCACCCTTCCTCCACCTTACCTGACTACAACAACAACAATGACATGATAACTGCATTACATATTGCTGTTATGAAACTATATTTTATCCTTGAAAGAACGCTTCACTTTCACTGACACTTTTCAAAACTTTTACTTAGAAATCCCTTCTTGTGGTGATCCGATTGAAGAAAGCCGTTTACATGTACTTCGCTAATCACATGACTCAATGTCACCTGACGTCCACCTTTTGGTACGCTCTTACAACAGAATAATTTCCTTTGTCACATGATCTGTTGCACGTGACCACCTTGTGGCTCTTGCCGATTAGGCCGTCAGTCGAGACTTCTGACTTATTCCCGGTGGCCACTCTCTTTGGGAATAACCCCTTTTGGACATATTGACATTCTTATCTCTTAGTCATTTCTTCTTACGATGTTACCCGATCGTGATCGTATTGGAAGGCATGAGCCACAGAGAGCAGTGCGTTTTACTCATTTCCCTTTACTCATGATACATTCCCATTGGACAGACATTACCATATGCGGATTACCAGGTCTTACACCTGAAGGGCACTTGCCATATTTAGTATTTCCTTTTACGATAGATGGTCCATGCTCACTAGCCGGACTTGTACTTAAGTAGTGGATGCATTGACTGGTAACTCCAGTCTTTGCTATTTGGAATCTATTCCCCAGGATACTTTCTTCTAGGCAAGACCTCCTTAGGAATTCTGAGGAGTCTACTGGGAAACCTTCATTCATTTACAGTACACTCTTAGCCAGAGGATAAACAGGCACTCCTCCTTCAAAGAAACTCATAGATACCCCGTCGATAGGGAAGACTTTGCCTTTGAGGTTTGAGGTTCAACCTTCGACGATTCCGTCTCGTTTCAATTGCAGTTCTTGTTACGAACCCTATATTTTATTCCTGAAAGATGCTACTTTTTACTGACACTTTACAACTTTATTTAGAAACCTCTATTCTTGCGGCAATCCGATTGAAGAAAGCCGTCTACATGTACTTCGCGGATCACGTGACTTGAGGTCACCTGATGTTTCACTTTTGGTATGCTCCTATGACAGTATAATTTCTTTCTGTCACGTGATCTGTCACACGTGACCACCTCGCAGCACTTGCCGATTGGCCGTCAGTCGAGACCTTCAGACTTATTCCCAGCGGCCTTCTCTTTGGGAATAACCCTTTTGAACACATTGACATTCTCACGAGATTCGGAGATCTCTTATCTCCATGGACACACGTTTCCCCTTTTCTTTTCATTTCCGTTTCTTCTCTTCTTGTTGATCCCTGTCCAGCAAATGGCAGATGACTCTCAGATAGGATACCGGTCCGATGATACGGCCAATGGTACGTTTTACTATACTTGGACATTTCCCTTTACAAACAGTTGGTCTGTGCACACTCGCCGGACATATATAAGTAGAGTACTCATGTAGACTGGTTCCCCAGTCTTAGCTATTTGGAATTATATTGCCCAGGTATTCTTCTTATAGGCTGGACCCCCTTAGGATCTTCTGAGGGGCCACTGGGTAAAACTCTCTCTATTCATACACTCGTAGCTGGAGTATAAACGGTGCTCCTT
>JBBPMU010000795.1:0-13803 GCA_038090475.1 Wakefieldia striispora | reverse complement strand
TCTCCAGTCCCTCCAGTCCCTCCAGCACTATCCCAGTACTCTCCAGTCTGTCACAGATCTGGGTCTCTCTGTGGTCTCTGGAGCCTTAATTATGGAAAAGTGTCAGTTTGCTGATGACTTGGGAGATCATTGACAGCAGTCAATATGACCCTCTGTTCCATGACTTCTAGGCTTACCTTCAGACTTCGCACAGGAACACCGCCGTTTCCCACGTTTATGGATGCCCCCGGACTTCTGACTCACTTCTACCGGGAAGTCCTTTTTATCTCTTTTCCATTTATACTTAGCGGCTCTCCGCTTTCCCTTCTTGGACATGGGACTCCGCTTTCCTTTCTTGGACACGGGACTCCGCATTTCCTTTTACGCGTCCTTCATTGATTCCCTTTTACGATACACACGACGCGACGCGTCTTGTTGATTCCCTTTCCCGTCTATTTGTTTCTATTTGTACCTTTTAGTATAAATACCCACTGCTGTAGTAGAATAGCTCTTCAGCTAATTCTACGCACTTCTGCCTGCAAAAGTCTTCGCTCCTGAAGAAGGTCGCTCGACTTACCTCCTGTGCTAAGCCCTTCCAGTTCTCTGTCTCTCTCTCTGACGGGCTTCTCTCTTACGAGCGACAGCCATATACTCTGCTCCTAGTCATCGCTGACACTACGAGTACGAAAGGATCTCGAGTGAAGTCTTTATTTCGCACCCGCGTAACAGGTGCTAGCCAAGGAGGCAGCTTTTGAATATGCGATCCAGCTTCATACTGAAGATCAGAACAGGCCTAAAAAGGAACGGCGAAGTTTATGCACCCTATGCAGCTTGGCAGAGAAAGAGATGGAGATTTGGATGCGGCAGAAAGATCTTCATATTAGCCACAGAACCCTTAGGAACCGTCTTGCAGGAGGAAGAAGCTGTCAGCAAGCAAACAAAGAGAACCATGGCTGGCTTACCCCCGAAGAGGACAAAGCCGTTGTCATGTACTGCATCGCGCTTGCAGGACGTGGCTTCCCTCTCACTCATGAAACCTTGAAGCTGCATGTCGACAAAGTGCTGCACACTCGTTCAGGTTCGGCCTTTCTGGATACAGGAGTTGGTCAAAATTGGACTCAGTGGTTCCTTGATTGGCATGATAAACAGTTGGGAGCCTACTGGAGCTCATCATTAGATTCTAATCGCGGTCAGGCTGTGAATGAAAACACTCACAAGGCTTGGTGTAATCTGTTGAAGAAGACTTTGGATGAGAATCAGATCGAGGAAGACTGCCTTTGGGCAGTAGATGAGACTGGCTTTCAGCCCGGTGTTGGCCAAAAGCAACGCGGACCTGCAGGACAAAAGTTGCAATATCAGCAATGCGATGGGAATAAAGAGACTATTACCGTGATGGTCACAATCTGTGCCAATGGAAGTACCATTCCACCAACATGCATACATATATGTACAAGGGTCAGTCATTCTTGATGAACTGGCATCAAGATAATACACTACAGGCTTTGTGAGTGTCGAAATTTGCTCTAAAAGACTATTTGTATGTCTAATGTGATGTGGTGTCAGTGTTGTGCATTCCAATAAAGGATGGACTGACAGAGTAATTGGGGCACTTTGGATCATGGATTTTGATCAGAAGACATGTGAAAAAGCTAGCGGACGTACTCAGCTCCTACTTGTTGACGGGCATAATTCGCACTACACTAAAGACTTCCTTGATTATGCACATGCGCACAACATTGAAGTCCTTTGTTACCCGGCACATACCACCCATATCTATCAGGGACTCGATGTGGTGATCTTTGGGCCACTAAAGCAATGCTGGTCAGAGGAACAAGACAGGTTCAAGAGCTTGACAGGCCAGGGGATTACAAAACAAACCTTTATCTCCGTGTACGAGAAAGCCCACTACAAGACCTTGACGCCCGGACTTATCCATATGGCCTTCGAGAAGACCGGAGTGTGGCCATTCAATCCTGATATTGTAACTTCAGAGATGATGGCACCAAGTCTTGAAACATCATCAAAAAATAGCCTTCCGCTTCTGCAGCCCAGCCCAGTCTGTGCCATGACATCACTGCTCTGTCAGTTTCACAAGTGGGAATCAGACTTGGACTGCCAGGATGCTGCAGGTGAAACAATTAATATGTTCACATCAACTTCAGCATTCTTCCTCACTGAGAAAACGCCACTCACCTCTTCACATCAACTTCCTGAATATGTGCCCATCACGGTGTCACCTACATGCCGGTACCAGCATGAGTTGCTCAGGGATGAGCCTCAGACTGAGCGGGAACATGCTTACCAAAGCACACTCCAGGAATCCTACAACCGTGCTAACGCATATAAGCGTGACTTGATTGGCACACAGGCTAATGCCATGCTCAATGGGATGTACACCAGTTGTCTATGTGCACAACTGTGGGCAGGAGAGGATAAGCAGAGGAAATAGAAAAAAGGAAAGCTTAACTCCAATGGCTTGCCAAAGCTCCTTACAAGCGAGTCATTCCGAACGCTTGTGAATGAGCAGGCAGCCACAACAGTGTGGGAAAAAGTGGATTACAAGAACCGGTGGAAGCACAAGCAAGCACAAAGCGAGATGAGGGCTACCTGGAAAGAAGCAGAGGAGGAGAGGAAGAAAAGAAACAAGAAGAATAATGAGGATCACTGACAAGATTTGTGCCTTTGGGAGGAAGAATGTGAACTTGCCAAGCAAGAAGGGCGACCAAGGGGCTGGGACAAACCAATGCATGAAAAGCTGGAAGGTCCAATCCCAAAACTCTGAGCTAACGAGGTCGACGGGGGTGCAGCAACTGAAGCACAAGGTGGGAACAAGAGCGAGAGCGATGGGGACATGCAGTCTGAGGGTGGGAGCAAGGATGAGTGAAACACGATATCGCTTATCACTTAGCGATATCACTTAAGCATCGGATTTACCATATTTGGGTTGTTCGAAGTGCTGGTGTGACGTGATAATGGGTCATTTTAGGTTGACTCGTTTATTGTTCATTTCCTCCCTATTTCAATTTTCTAGACTTCGTAGGCCAACAGTTATGCTAGAGTACTATACATCGCACACTTCCAATCTAATATATTTGTGGTGTTGTGTTTTCTACATGGGTTGCAAATTTGTTGTTCAAAGTGCCGGTGGATGACTGTAGCTGTCTCCAGATGGTATCAGTGTCTTGTTCCCAAGTGTCTTCTTCAAAAACTGTAACATTAGCCCCTGTGTCATAAGAATGATTCACTGAATCATTATCTTCTTCAGAGGGTGACATTGTCTGACTCAGCATGATCCAGTGTTGCCTCAGCTTGAAGCTGGCATTTTTTATCTCACCCATTTTATTGTCAATTGCTATTGTATCAAGGTCAATCTGTAGCCTTTAGTGGTAGTTATCACTCCTTAAACATTTGTATAGATTGCTCCAGTTACTCTTGAGTTATGTCATTAAGCTGTTCTACATCTTGAACAAAGCCAACACTAATTTACAGTAACTCCCAAAACTGTTACAATGTTTAACCCTAGTGCAGTGCATGAAGTGCACTGCAAACACACATGGGAATCTTGCTTAGCATTGGTGAGACAAATAATGGTACACACTCCTGGCTACCTATCAGTGTCTGGATCATGTGATTTCACCCAGTGGCTGTGGAGATATGGCCAATTTAAAACAGAAACTACATTGTAACAGTTTTGTCACTTTTGTAATATATAATAGGATGTCAATGAAATGAAAGGTTTGTGGGTATTATTTGGTTCTACAAACAAATATACATATAAGGACATGGTGTTTCAGTCGAAATATAGTCCCATGCTTTCTTTCAACCACTATCACCATGCAATCTCTTTCTGCCACTCAGAAAAATACCATCCTTGCTCAACTTGATTCTGACCATTCTATTTGCTCCATTGCCTCTAGCACAGGTGTCAGCACTGCTGCTGTCTCTAAGCTTTGCTCCAAAGAACATTCTGACCTTCAGAAGTCTGTTGGAGGTCACCCATCAAAACTTTCTGATGACAATGTCTGCTATGCCATTTGTCTTACTGTATCTCTAGTAACAAGACAGAAAATGTAGTCCAAGTCACCAAATCCCTTTCCACCATCACCAATCAGTCTCTCCATCCCAATACAGTTCATATCACTTGAAAAAAGCTGGTATAAAGGCTGTAGTCAAGTTCAAATGACCTCTACTCTATGTCAGGCATTGCAAGACTTGGTTGGACTTTGCATATGCTCATAAAGATTGGACTCTGGAGGACTGGAAACAGGTTGTATGGTCTGATGAGACTAAGATCAATCATCTTAGGTCAGATGGTTGCAAATGGGCATGGAAAAAGGTAGGAGAGGGTCTTAGTGATACATAGGTTGGTTGAGGGAACCCTCAAGTTTGGAGGAGGTTCTTTGATGTTATGGGGCTGTATGACTTGGGATGGCATTGGATATGCTACCAAGATTGATGGTAGGATAGATAGTGACCTTTACCTTTAAATTTTGAAGGATGAGCTCCAGGCCTCCTTGGAGTTTTATAGTCTTAATCCTCCTGATATCATCTTTCAGCAAGTCAATGACCCAAAGCATACTTGCAGGAGGGTCAAGGAGTGGCTAGAAGAATAGGATATTAGGACTATGGTATGGCCTGCAGATCTTAACTCCATAGAATATATCTGGCTTTACCTGAAAAGGAAACTTGCAGAGTATGAAAACCCTCCTAAGGGGATAGAGGAGTTGTGGAAAAGGGTTCAAGAGGAATGGGACAAGATACCAGCTGAGGTGTGTCAGAATTTGATTGAAAGCATGCCTAGGAGGGTTGAGGCAGTGCTCAAAGCCAAAGGAGGATATATTAAGTACTGATATATATCAAATATGTACTCTATCTATTTACAAAAGTGACAAAACTATTACAATGTAGTTTCTGTTTTAAATTGGCCATATCTCCACAGCCACCAGGTGAAATCACATGATCCAGACACTGATAGGTAGCCAGGAGTGTGTACCATTATTTGTCTCTTATTGGCTGAATCAAATTGCAAAATTCTTTTTGCAGGTGGTAGATATAAACACAGACTATGATTCATCTACTGAGACTTTACAGTCTTATAAAGAAATGAATATGCTACATTCAAAAAGCTGTGAGAAAGCTGAGAAAAGCCAGAAGCTGAGCTGAGGCAACACTATGGCATGATCATCAACAGGTCATCAGAGCCTGTTAGAGAATCTTGTATAGCAGGCTGGGCAGTCTTGGGAGAGGTGTCTGGGAGATTGTTCAAGACAAGTGGAGCATTGGTAGTAGGGGCATCAAGGTTGGAGATGTCCTGATGATTCACAATGAAAGCAAGAATGGTGGCAAGGATGTTGTCAACACTGGGGAGGGGGGACAGGGAGCACTGGGGTGGGGTCTTGGCAAGGAGGGTAGGTGAGCTCCGAGAGCATGGTGAGAAATTCTCAGACCTCTTTAAGGGGGATCTGAGCAGGTGTTCAAACACCTGATCCAGATCCAGCAGATCCCAAATTGGGTGCATCTGGAGGAGTCATGGGTCTTCTGGAAAGAGGTTGACAGTTGGCAGAATATAGGGGAGGGGTGGCATCATCAGAGGGTAAGGGAGTGGGGTCCAACTTGTTATGGATTTCAAGGATACTTGGGAATGTGATGTCAAAATCATTTGGAGCCAGCTCCTTGGTGAAGATGATATGGACATGGATACGTTTTTCCTTCCTACTCATTACTATGATCACTCTTGATTTGACCTTTCCTCCATGGTGTATAGAGACCTTACTTGGGAGATCATCGATAGTAGTCAATACGACCCTATTATCCATGACTTCTAGGATATCCTTCAGACTTTGCATGGGAACACTGCCATTTCCCATGTTTATGGATGCCCCCAAACTTCTAACTTGTTTCACTTGGGAAGTCCCATTTATCTCTTTTCCTTTTATACTTAGTGGAACTCTATCTCTCCTTTTGGACACAGAACTCCAATTCCTTTCATGCATACATTTCCTTTTATGCGTCATTTATTGATTTCCTTTTATGATACACATGATGTGACGTGCCTTGTTGATTTCCTTATATGTGTTGTCCCTTTATGGTAACCCCTATAGTATATAAAGAGTCAACTTGTAGTAGATAGCTCTTCAGCTAATTCTACGCATTTCTGACTGCAAAGTCTTTGCTCCTAAAGAAGGTTGCTCGACTTACCTACTGCACTAAGCCCTTCCAGTTTTCTGTTCTCATGTGCTTACAGGACTTCTCTCTTATGAGTGATAGCCAATACTCTGCTCCTAGTCATCACTGACACTACAAGTATGAAAGGATCTTGAGTGAAGTCTTTGTTCCACACCCATGTAACACAACTCATCAGGTTAGATAAGGTAGGTAGGGACAGGGGTGGGTAGTGGAGGTTGGGCAATGGGGTAGAGACAAGTGTATCATCCCATAGGGTGGCTCACAGGGAGCTCATCAGGTGCAAGATAGTCCTGTCACTCAAGAGGAGATAAACTGATGAGGACAGTTTGGAGGAGGGGTTGGAGGGAGTTTGGAGGGAGAGTGGGGATGAAAACTCTGAATCCAGCAACATGAAGGCTATTGAGTATGGCCACTCTGATGCTCTGTATGGCAGAGGAGAGGGCAACTGTCCAAGATTCTCCAAGTTGGATCAGAGATTGGTACTGGACCTCTGAGATGAGGAGAGAATGTCAAAAGGCTTGGATAAGGATAGGGGAAGACATGAGAGTGTGAGCAAGAGAGGGGAAGACACAATGATGGAGGCATAGAAAATTTGACAGTGGAGAGTAGGGAGAGGAGAGGAGAGGACCAGAATTGGCTCAAGGGTGGATAGTATGTAAAGCATCAAGTGGGATTTCCAAGTATGCTTCAGGAGAAGGTGGAGGAGTACTAATCATAGAAGATGAAGAGTGAAAAGATCTTGGTCAAGAAGAATGAAATGGTTCAAGAAGTGTGCCAATCATCCACCTCAGCCATTCACCCAGAGTATGTGGTGCCAGTGGAGTATCAGAGGACAGAGGGGGTGATGTTGTGAGGGGAGACAATGCCAACAGAAATAGTGACATGGGAGATGTTATGGGTGAGGGTGATTTCAATCATATACAAGGGAGAGGGGGCAAGGGAAAGATGGTGGGTCAGGAGGCTTTATATCAGTCTAGGAGTTTCTTAGCATGGATGAGGTTGGAAGGTGGTTCCCAAGTGTTATTGGAAGATGGATAGTCTTTCCACTTGATTAGGAATTGCAGTCTTCATGTGGAACCCTGATGTCTCATGATGGCTTTGACTTCATATTCTTCTTCTGTTCTGATAAGATCCAGTGGCAGCTTTGGGAAGTTGAGGCCATGTTCATTGGTTTCTCAATAAGGGGAAAAAAGTGAGATGTGGAACACATTGTGGATTTTCCATGTGGGAGGAAGTTTAAGGTGATAAGAGATAGACAATAAGACCTGAACAATTTTGAATGGTCCTTTGCATCTAGGGGCAAGTTTCTTGGAAGGGTAGCCAAGTTTGAGATTCTTGTTGTTGAGCCAGACTTTCTGACCAACTTTCTAGGGGGAGAATTTGGTGGTGATGCAGGATTTCATGTCAGCTTGTGCCTTTTGGTAAGCTATGAGGGCTTCCTTTCAGGCTTCATCAAGCTGTATAAGTTGTTTGTTGGTGGCAGGTACAAAGGTAGTTTTTGATAAGGGAGGATAACTTCAGAGTTCATACCCATATATGAGGGAGAACAGAGTTTGAGAGGTGGTGGAGTGGATGTTAGAGTTATGTGTGAATTCAGCCATAGGGAGGAGGGAAGCCCAAACAGTAGGTTTGCCTTCACAGAAGATCCAAAGGTAGGTTTCAAGTTCTTGATTAACTTGTTCTGTTTCACCATCTGTTTGTAGGTGATAGGTGGTGGACAGTGTGAGGTCATATTCCAGGAGCTGGGTGAGTTCTCTAGTGAAAGCAGAGACAAATTGGGGCTCTTGGTCTGAGATAAGTTTGTCATGAAGATTGAATCATGGGAAAATGTGAGTGAAAAAGAGCACCACCACTCCTTTGGTGGAGATGGTTTTCAAACAAGGGATGTAAATTACCCCCTTCATAAGCTCATGGTCTACCACAACCATGACCGAATCATGTCCCTATGATGGGAGGAAGATTGGTGATGAGATTGACAGATATTTGCTGGAATGGGCAGGTGGTGATAGAGGCAATAGAGGATAGGGGCAGAGTCATTGGGTGTGTTTGTACTTTGTTGGCCTGGCACAGAGTACAACCAGTGATGAATTTGCAGGCAAAGGTAGCCATACTAGGCCACCAATAGTCATGTCAGAGAAGATGGAGGAGACAGAAATAGTCAAGGTGTCCCACAGCTGGAGAGTCATGGATGTTATGAAACCGTACCCTTTTCCTCGAACAATAACGCTTTACTTATTCCTTTCTCTTTTACCTTGAACAGACATTCCACGATTCGCTACAAGGAGTCCTCGAAGACCCTTGCCAACATGTATTTCGAACCACGTGACTTCACGTGACTTATTGGTATGCTCCTGCCACAGTATAATTTCCTTCATCGTGTGATCTGTGGCACGTGATCACTTAGCAGCACTTGCCGATTCCTGATAGATGGGACTTTCAATGGCGGCATACAAATTCCTTTCAGACCACGTGATCCGCCACACGTGAGTTGGACTTCGGCCTACTTAGGTCAGCTGGACATCGGACCGGAGATTCTGGATCTAGACTTTGGGGCTTATCTTTGACCGTTACCCCGCAGAAACTTTCGGACAATGTTCCTCTTATCTTTTCTTTGACTCATCAGGATTACGAGCATTCCCGATTGTGATCGTATCGGAAGGCACATGCCACGGAGAGCAGTGCAGTTCCCTTCTTATCTTTCTCTTGACTCATTGGACATGACTCATGATACGCTGCCATTGGACAGTATGACGTTGTATTACCATACGAGGTATTCGCACAGCTTGGTCTGTGCATGGACTCTTGTACTATAAATTAGATAGAGGATTCGACTGGTAACCCCAGTCTTATCCATTTGTCTTTAGCTCCCCAAGGACTTTAGATTTAGGTTTACTCCCCGCTTCGCGGGCACTTGGGACCTTCTTTATCTTTGCCCCAATCTACCTCCTTTCCCCTCCTCTTTTAGAAGAAACAACTCAAAGACGATTCCCCTATCGACAAAGGGAAGTTCTTGCTGCAAGGAAGAACTTAAAAGAATATACGATAAGCATAACCCAATTCTAGGGTTAGATTCAACCTACGATTAACCAATCTCGTTTCAATGGATGGATGCCACAAGTTCCTTCCATGTAGATTCAGAGACATAGAGGCATCCCTGGAAAAAGAGAGAGCCTTCATGGAATTTCTAATTGGCTGGGGATGTGCAAGGGGAGAGAGACATCTTGTTTTGGATGACATTAGGGGCTTCTGCAACAAGGGGGTCAGCCAAGGAAGATTGGGTGATCTGATTGGCTAAGTCAATGTCAATAGCATTGACAAAGTGATTAGCAGAGATAAGTGTGACATCTTGGTTGTCTTCAGTAGTGTCAACAAAGTCCTTGTGGGATAGAGCATCAGCAGGCCCCATATAGATACCTGGTCATGTGTTGTAAAGGAGGTCAAAGTCCTGTAGGAAAAGCATCCAGCAAGCATGGTGTTGGGTGAGCTTGCATGGTTCCTTGAAGTACATGAGGTTCTTGTGATCAGTGATGATGGTGATGGGGTGGGGGGTACCACTGAGGTATTGCTGCCATTCCTTGAGTGCCTTGATGACTGCAAGGAGTTCTTTGTCATAGATGTTGTAGTTTCATTTGGCAGGCAAGAACATGGTGGAAAAGTATGAGCAGGGGTGATGGTCACCATTGCAGTCTTTCTGCATTAGTATGGCACCTGCACCAGTGAGAGAAGCATCTGTCATGACCATGAAAGGATGTTGGGGGTCAGGCATGCTGAGGACAGGGAGTACAAGGAATGCATGTTTAAGTGTGTCGAAAGCTTTCTGTTGGTCTTCTTTCCATTCCTAGGTGGATGACTTGCAGGTGATGGCAATCAGGGGAGCAGTGATGGCAGAAAAGTTACCAATAAATTTCCAATAGAAATTGTAGAAACTGAGGAATGAGTGAATGCCCTTAAGGGAGGTCAAGGGTTAAAGCAATCAAACCAGGCGATTGCTCTCATCTCTAATCATCTAAGTGACTAGGCTTTCATACAGCAGGGCAAAAGGGCAGAGGTTATGGACACTAGGAGGAGAAGACTCACTAGTGCTTGATTGAGGTGAATCAAAAGGAGGAGGAGGACCCTTTTTGAGGTGCAAAGTATGAGGGAAAGCAAATGGTGTTCACTATCTGGTTAGAGAGCTCATGAGGAGACTCTCTCTCTTATATACTGTACAGGGAGTACATATATAGTAAATGGTCTTATCTATCTAGAAAGGCCATGAGTGTCCTGATAGGTGTTACGATTCCATAACTTTCTCTGAACAATGATGCTCTTTACTTATTCTCTTCTTGTTACTTTGAAACAGACATTAGACCTTTTCACTACAGGGTGTCCTCGAAGATCCCTGCCAACATGTATTTCAAACCACGTGACTTCACGTGACCTTTTGGTACGCTCTTGCCCCAGTATAATTTCCTTCATCACATGATCTGGGGCATGTGATCACTTAGTGGCACTTGCCAATTCCTGACAGACGGGACTTTCTATGGCGGTATACAAATTCCTTTCAGTCCACGTGATCTGCCACACGTGTGACGAGCTTCGGCTGACTTTGGCCAGCCAGACATCGGACCAGAGATTCCATCGGACTCACTTGGGGCTTATCTTTGACCATCACCCCGCGGATACTTTCGGACTTCTCTTTTCATTTCCGTTTATCTTCTCAGGAGATTTCCTGATCGTGATCATATCGGAAGACACATGCCATGGAGAGCTGTGTATGTTCCTCTTATCTTTTCTCATTGACTCATAGATGATGACATACGATATGCTCCCATCGGGGCATGGACTATTTCAGACATCGTACGATTTCTCTTTTACTATAGTTGGATACGCACAGCTTGGTCTGTGCACAATCTTGTACAGTATTTAAGTAGTAGAGGATTCGACTGGTAACCCCAGTCTTATCCATTTGATCTTAGGTCCACCAAGGCCTTTGGTTTTAGGTATACTCCCCTCCATGGGTACTTGGCTTTTCTCCACACTCCAATTCAATCATCCTTTCTTCTTTTCTCTCGTATGACACTAGAACATGATTCCCCTATCGACAAAGGGAAGTTCTTGCCACAAGGAAGGACTTAAAGGATATACGATAAGCATAACCCAACTCTAGGGTTTGATTCAACCTTCGATTATCTAATCTCGTTTCAATAGGATGATAAACAAAGATAACAAGAATAGAGAGATAAGTTATCTCTATATGAAATATTGTTATCTGCCAATGGATAAGCAATCCGCTATCATATGAAATAAGAAGACATGATAGTGGACAAGGGTGTTTGTCAGAATGTTCTAGGATTGCACCCTTCATATCTATTTGATATGAGTCTAGAACATTGGAGTCAATTTAAAGATTGTTCCATCTGAGAAATGATAGATTAGATCAAAGATCAATCTAAGATCAGGGTATCTGGAGATGAAGATCTGAAGATGAAATACCAATGATCTCAACAAGGGTTTCCAAGATTTGATGGCCAATAACTTGGTGGAGTCCATTTGGATTTGTCCTTCAGTGATGATCATCCTGAGAAAGTCAATACTTCTCTTGGAGAAGGAGCATTTGTCCAACTTGAGGTGTAGTTTGAGTTTGGCCATTCATTCAAGAACTAAGAGGGTCCATTCATCATGTAATCCCTGGTCATCCTTGGTATGTATAAGGAGGTCATCCATATAGATGATGAGCCACCCTTCAGTGATCATATCTCCAAAGTAGTGGTCCATGAAAGCCTGGAAGGTCAGTAGGCCATTACACATCCCAAAGAACATGATAAGAGGTTCATAGAGTCCAAAAGGAGTGATGAAGGCAGCCTTCTATTGGTCTCCATCCTTGATCTGAATATTGTTAAATCTCCATTGGACATCCATTTTGGTAAAAATGTTTGATCCATGAAGCTTGTCCATGAGGTCAGGAATAAGGGGGAGAGGGTAGGTGTTCTTGACAGTGTGCTCATTGAGGTACCTATAGTCTTGGCAAGGTCAGAGCTTTCTGTCCTTCTTAGCAAGGAAAAAGAAAGGGGCATCCCAGGGAGACTTCAATGGTCAGATGGTTCCCTTAGCTAGGTGCTCTTTAATAAACTCCTGGCAGGCAGTTGTCTTTTTGGGGTTAAGGGAGTATGGCTTTGCCTTCTGTGGGGTGAACATTTCTTTGAGGTTGATGGCATGGTCAAAGTCTCAGGATGGTGGCATAAACCCTTCATCAGGTTCATCAAAGACTGTCTTGTGTGTTACTTTGTCTTTCTTGGCTTGGGTGGCAATAGTAGTTGATAGGGTCACTTTCCTAATGATTTGGGGAAGAATCCCAAGATCCATCATTTGTCATTGTGCTCTAGCAATGAAGGCTCGTTGTTGTTTCTGGTAATCATTAGTTAGCAACTTGTCAGGGTCTTTTCCAATAAAGTTGATCAAGTGTTGCTGGACTTTGTGAAGTGGGTCATTGTGTCAAGGGATTTTCTTCCTGTCAGGGAATTCAATGGTCCTTTCTGTCCAGTTGATCTTGGGGTTTACCTCTACAAGCCAAGGCATCCCAAGGATCACATTTTGAGATCCACAATTGATGACCATGAGTTCCTGTTTGTGTTCTATGTCAGCATATCTCAAGGTTATGAACACCTTGTATCTGATTTCTCCTGCTTTATTCTTGGTGCCATCCACATTGTTTGCTCTAATGGGTTTGGCTAGTCTGACAAGGGGGATTTAGTTTCTGATGGTGAAGTCTCTGTCAATGAAGAATCCAGTTGCTCCAGAGTTGATGAGGGTGGTGGTGTCAATGATTTCTCCTGTCCTTCATACATAAAGTGTTATGGATTTTGAAGATACCTGGGAATGTGACTCCAAAATCATTTGGAGACAACTTCTTGGTGAAGATGAGATGGACATAGATACATTTTTCCTTCCTACTCATCACTATGATTGCTCTTGGTTTGATCTTTCTTCCATGGCATATAGAGACCTTACTTGGGAGATCATCGATAGTAGTCAATACGACCCTATTATTCATGACTTCTAGGTTATCCTTCAGACTTCACATGGGAACACCACCATTTCCCACATTTACAGATGCCCCCAAACTTCTGACTTGTTTCACTTGGGAAGTCCCATTTTTATCTTTTTCCTTTTATACTTAGCAGAACTCTGTTCCTCCTTTTGGACATAGAACTCCAATTCCTTTCTTGGACATGGGACTCCACATTTCCTTTTATACATACTGAAATGAGATTGAATAATCAAAGGTTGAATCTAACCCTAGAGTTGGGTTATGTTGTTTCTTGTATCTTTAAGTCCTTCCTTGAGGCAAGAACTTCCCTTTCCGATAGGGGAATCATCTTTTGTATTCAATGAAGAAAAGAGGAGAGGAAAACAATGAAGTAAGTGAAGAGAGTAAGAGTGTCCCAAGTGCCCAATGAATGGGGAGTAAACCTAAAACTAAAGACCTTGGAGACCTATGATCAAATGGATAAGACTGGAGTTTCCAGTTGAATCCTCTACTACTTAAATAGTGTCCAGGTATTGTGCACAGACCAAGCTGTGCATATCCTAATACAGTAAGTATACATGTCATGCTCCAATGGGAGCATATCCTGAGTCAGTCCATATGAGTCAATG
>JBBPMU010000794.1:0-13816 GCA_038090475.1 Wakefieldia striispora | reverse complement strand
CTTGACGGAATGATCCCTATCGTACCTAGCGCGAACCAATATAAACCATTTATAAGGCATATTGTTATTATTCTAATGATAAGCATTTATAAAGGGTTTATCAGAAATCTGACATTCGTGTGATGTGCCTCTAACCCTGATTTGTATCTATAATTCAAAGTGATTTCGTCCTCTGTATGTTTTTTACCCACGGTGCGATCTTCCACTCATCCAAGTCCGATGCGCTCTTAGTGGACCTTGGTCGCATTCAAACCGTCCGAATCATTCGTCTCCAGTAGCTGACTTAATATGTACGACAGTCGAAGAACTAATCGGTGATCGGTCGCATCCGAGATCACGATCCGAATGACAGGTGTCAAGTGAGGTGTCAAGTGATGACCCCTGAATTCAGGAATCTGGCTGTGTCCCTTCTCCCGAGTCTGCAGGAGTCACCACCTCCTGTAATGATATCCTGACCTCCGCAGACGCACTGTAGCCTTCGAAGGAAATAATTTTTTTTTGCTATTAAAACTGGTGGGCCTATGGAGTCAGATTTCACACCCCGTCCACTCCCAGATCGACATTCGCTTCGTCTATTCACCTTCTCTCCTGACCCTGGTAGCCGCGACGTCGTGATCTCCGCTCAAACCTTACCCAAGGGGACAACTCTGCCTGTTCCATTTGCCGTTCGCTCAACCAACTTGGAATGCTACGCTTCATGCGGTTGAATTCCGTGTTGACCTTCGTGGCAGTTGGAGCTGTGGTGGTCTCCGTCGTCAGTCTACTTAAAAGGCGACGAAGGTCATCTCGAGGTTTTCGTCTTCCTCCGGGCCCCGTTCCTCTTCCTATTCTGGGAAATTTGCTCAGTATCGACCCAAGGAAACCTTGGGTAACCTATACTGATTGGAAAGCTTGCTATGGTTTGTTTTAGTTCTTATCGACCTGTCGCAGCAGCTAGATCCTCACTTCCTCGTATCAGGTGATATCTTCATGATCCGCGTGCTCAAGCAAAATATTATTGTGATCAACTCGGAGAAAGTTGCCAAGGATCTCCTTGAGCGCCGGTCTCGTATTTACTCGGACAGACCCTACCTTGCTACACGAGTTCCGTACGTCGTTGCCTTTTGAAACTTCAGTATCCTGAACCCGAGTGCCCTGTCAGTTATGGCTGGTCCTTCAATTTCGGCTTCACACCTTATGGTGATCACTGGCGCTCACAGCGGAGAATCTTTCATCAGGGGTTTAGAGCGGAAGCAGCCCTCGCTTTTCATCCTGTTCAGCTTAGAAAGGCCCGTCAGCTTGTTTTGGATATCCTTAGTACGCCTCGTGATCACTATGTGCACATCCGGAGGTGAGCATCGCTTGGTTGGGCAAGTGAATTGTCTCAACGTTGGAAATACGTGCAGGTTTTCCGCAGCTGTAATCATGGCGATCGTGTACGACTACGAGGTCGCTCCGGACCATGATCGTCTCGTCGAGCTATTTGAACGGGCGATTACGCTAGCTGTAGAAGGCCTGACGCCGGAAACTGCATCCATCATCGAGGCTTTCCCTTTTGGCGAGTGGTTCTCATGATCACGCCAGCATGATTTAGCTGAAGACGCATCAGTTCTCAGTTTACCAGAGTGGTTTCCGGGTAGTGTATTCAGGCGCCAGGCTGCGGTTGCCACTTATTGTGCCATGGAGATGATAGAGGAGCCCTTCAAACACGCCAGACAACGCGAGGTGAATGTATCCCTAATTCAGCGTCTGCAATTGGGACTCATTGGGGCCAGGCCATGGGTAGTAGTGCACCGGCTGTGGCATTTGATCTGTTGAGGCGTATCAAAGTCATTGATGATCCGTTGCGGCTTCAATTACTCAAAGATACGTGTGCCACAGCTTTTACAGGTAGGGTTGTGCGGTGTGGGATAAGGTGGACTACACTCACCAATCGATTTCAATTGAATAGCTGGCGCAGAAACGGTTAGTCTGTGTACGTGTAGATGTAATCAACAACTCAGTCTTTTCGTAGACCGCAGCGACATTGCAGTGCTTTATGCTCACCATGGTGCAACAGCCGGAAGTACAAAAACGGGCGCAGGCGGAGATCGACGCAGTCGTTGGTGTACATCGGCTTCCGAACTTTGATGACCGACCGAACCTGCCATACGTCGAGGCCATTTTTATGGAGATACTGAGAATGTACACCATCGCGCCACTTGGTAAGCATATTAGCAATGACGCTTGCACCGGTTCTCATCCTCCCTCTCAGGGATTCCCCATTCCACTACAGCTGATGATACATACGGGGATTTTTATATCCCGAAGGGTGTGTCATACAACTAGCTCCGAGTATCTGTTGACTCTCGTTGGTTTATTCGGATTAGGAAGCACAATCGTAGCAAATGTATGGTCGGTGAAGGATTGATCTTTCCGAGATCAGACTTGATATAACGTCCTTGTGAAGGGCCATGTACCACGATGAAGACCTTTACCCAGAGCCCAATGTGTTCAAACCCGAAAGATTCCTTGTGGGTGGCGACCTCCGAGAAGACATCAAGATCGTCAATAGCTTGTCTTTCGGCTTCGGGAGGTATGTGTCCCGACGTGTTCTTGTTCCGTGAGATCCCATCGCAACCGTGCTCTACAGGCGCGTGTGCCCAGGTCGTTATACTGCCGACGATTCAATCTGGGCAGCAATGGTGTCGATCTTGTGTGTGTTCGAGATCTCAAAGGCACGAAACGAAAAGGGGGAAGAGATTGATTTCGAACCGACTTTCAGCTATGGGATAACGACGTAAGTGTGTTTTCAGCGCGGTAGTGCTCTCTCATCAACATCATTCGGCAGGGCTCCTCTCCCATTCCCGTGCTCTATTACACCGCGACTATCGAACAGAGATATACGCGACCTTGTGACGGCTGATGTTCAACCTTGAATTCCCGGGATACTACAAGCCTTCGACTACTGCAGTTGATTACTTGTTTGGCAATCTGGAAAGTATAATAATGTTAGTTGGATTTGAGTAGATCGTCGAAGATCCTATGGACTTTTCTCAATGCGTGCAGCCTGAGTTCGTCGACAACGGAATGAGCGCTTGGGTACTTGGGCAATTTTCGATACAGACACGGTACAGCCACTGCTTTAATTGTCACTCAATCCTTCTACCACGTACTTTTATTTCACCCCGGCTGGTATGTACGCATCTCACCAACTGATTAGTTTCCTACACTTAGACGCAATTTAGGTTCATGGCCGGCATGCTGACTTGATTTTATTCGCACCTGAACCGCGTGACGGAAGTCGAATGACAGAAGCCATCGTGTCGGCTGGCAGATACGAATAACCGACGAGTCAGATGACCGCGAAGTTGAACGGTGATGCTCGACGGGTAACATCCTAGACTAGGTCGAGAAAACCGAGATTAGCGATCAACTCTGAATATCCAACGAACTTACTAGACTTGATCGAGATTGGTACCAGTGGGTCTCACGCTATGAGTTCCCGCTACCACCGGCAAGATAGTTTCGCACTCCACCGCAGCTCACCCACTTTAACCGGATCTATGTTACAATTACAATGGGTCTCGATTCTTGACTGAGTACTTATCAGTACATTTGCAATCGTCGGCCATATCAAGATATGCGGACACGGTCTAGTATGGTCTCATCATTTTCTGTGGGTGTGTTGGATTTAATCACCACGCTTGCTTGACCCATCGTTTTCGCCAGCTCCTGGTATCTTCGGTGGTCTTGAGATTCGCCGTTTGCTTCGGCCCAATCTAGTATCTGTGGAGACAAGATATTCCACCGTTTCTCACTGTCACATGTATCACTGTTGATTGTTCGTCGATTGATCTCACGACCGGTCATACGATGGCTGTCGGTGTTAGCGGCACACCAGATGTATCTTTGTGGTTCTATTATCCGTTATCAGCGGTGATCAATTATTTCGTTGCCACCCATTATTCTCGATGCTGATCTCACGGGGCAGTCACACGACTGAACGTCCAGTGCCCAATGTTGGATTTAAGGTCTATGTGGGTTATGCCTTCGATTTTTATCTCCGTGCACCCCCTTAGTTCGACATGTTTCGCTTCGTGCCTCCAAATTCAATGCTAGCGCTAGTAGCGGTTGGCGCTGTCGTGGTTTCCGCTCTGACTTTACTCAACGGGCGAAGGCGGAGTGTCCGAGGTTTTCGTCTCCCCCCAGGACCCGTTCCCCTACCCCTTGTTGGGAACCTTCTTAGTATCGACCCAAAGAAGCCTTGGATAACCTACACTGATTGGAAAGCTCGCTATGGTTCGTTCCGATTTCTAGCGGACTCTTGTAGCAACTAGATTCTCATCACGTCGTGCCAGGTGATATTTTCATGATACGTGTGCTAAAGCAAGACATCATTGTGATCAACTCGGAAAAGGTTGTTAAGGATCTTCTCGAGGGCCGGTCTCGTATTTACTCGGATAGACCCTACCTTGCTACAAGGATTCCGTGTGTTCTCATCTCTTTGTATCGATATTCCTGATTCTAGATGTGGTTATAGGTATGGCTGGACCTTCAATTTCGGCTTTACACCTTATGGGGATGAGTGGCGTTCGCACCGGAGAGTCTTTCATCAAGCATTCAGAGCTGACGCAACCCTCGCGTTTCAACCTGTTCAGATGGACAAGGCTCGTCAGCTTATCTTGGATATTCTTGATACGTCTCGCGATTACTCCGCGCATATCCAAAGGTGATTATCAATCATTCTTTGTTCCGACAGTCTAAAGACATCCAGGTTTGCCGCGGCGGTGATCATGTCAATCGTATACGACTATGAAGTTGCGCCTGACCATGACCCTCTTGTTGAGTTATTTGAGCGGGGGAACGTGCTAGCTATGGAAGGCCTCACACCTGAAACTGCATCCATCGTTGAAGCGTTTCCTTTTGGTAAGTGGTTACCCTTGTTACGCTAACATCATTAAGCTGATTAACCCCCAGTCCTCAGCTTACCAGAGTGGCTTCCAGGAGGTGTCTTCAGACGCAAGGCAACGGTTTCCCATAGTTGTGCGATGGAGATGATAGAGGAGCCTTTCAAACACGCTAGAAAGTGCGAGGCGAGTTTACACTTGTTCGTACCCAGGATTAAGACTCATTGGGTGTAGGCCATGGGTAGCAGCGGGCCAGCCGTGGCGCTTGATCTTTTGAAGCGCACCAAAGACGTTGACAATCCATCGCAACTTCGATTGATCAGGAATACATGTGCCACGGCTTTTGTAGGCAAGCAACATGACGATGGATAAATCGTAGCATATTCATTGATCGACTTGCATTGACAGCCGGTGCAGAAACAGTCAGTCTTATGAGTACGCACGTGGCTAATAGCTCAAGCCTCTTTGCCAGACCGCATCGACACTACAATCCTTTATGCTTGCGATGGTGCAACATCCCGGGGTGCAAGAAAGGGCACAAGCAGAGATCGACGCAGTCGTCGGTACAAATCGGCTCCCCAACTTCGATGACCGGCCGAACCTTCCATATGTTGAGGCCATTTTGATGGAGACCCTACGGATGTATACTATTATACCTCTTGGTAAGTATGTTCGACAGTGACACTCGCACCGCTTCTTAACTTTCCACTCAGGGCTTGCCCATGCCGCTACGGCTGATGACATTTATGAGGATTTCTTTATCCCGAAAGGTGACGGCCAGCATATTGAAGAATACCCGTCTACTGACCTGCGTGTATTAGGTTGCACAGTCGTAGCGAACGTCTGGTTGGTGGCGGATTCATCTTTCTGATAATACCGATCCTGAAAGACCGTATCGTGAAGGGCTATGTACCATAACGAAGACATATACCCAGAACCCGACGTGTTCAAACCGGAGAGGTTCCTCGTAAATGGCACCCTCAAAGAAGAGTTCAAATTTGTCGATAGCCTATCCTTCGGCTTCGGCAGGTACGTACTTTCTTGCCTCGTGGAGTCCCGTCGCAAACTGCGTTCTTCAGGCGTATGTGTCCAGGTCGTTACACTGCTGACGGTTCTTTTTGGGCCGCGGTTGTGTCGATTCTATGTGCGTTCAAAATAGCAAAGGCACGAAACGAAAAGGGCGACGAGATCGATTTCGAACCGACTTTCAGCTACGGGGTAACTACGTGAGTTTGTTTTCGAAGTGGTAGCCTGTACCGTTTAATCTACAGCGTTTCGCAGGGCTCCCTACCCATTCCCGTGCTCCATCACACCGAGAATTCTGGATAGGGACATCCGCGGGCTTGTGACGGCTGAGATATGATTGTTGAGGCGAAAGCCAACCAATCCTTGTAGACACCAGGGCCGCAGACTGCGGAGTTCAAATTTGCAGAGACGAGAATAATTACGAAGAAGAGCTCCAAAGATACGACGCGGAACTTCTACCACTCTGGGGCATAATGAAACTTGATGATAGCGTCCTGAATCCTGATCTCGCTGGCGAATGAGATTCTCGGATTCGAGTACAGCCACTCCACTCAAACCCCGGACCAAACGATACCTGCCAGTGTTACAGTAAGTCTTCCCAAGAGTTTTGCCACCAGCGCGACCCCGCTGGCGCAGTTCGGAGCCATGTTTATATATGAAAAATCACGGTGTTGGCATTTTGTGCTCGATCAAAATGACCGTTTTTTGATACAGAAGTTTTGGAAAGACCGTTGCTGACGGAGGATGAATATTCTTCTGATTCAAGTTCCCGGTCAGACCGTGGTTTATGTCACCGTTAATCTAACGACCGGCCAGGGGGTATATATCTGTGTCTGCATTAGTGATATCAACTTCCATCTCTCTCGTCCAATCTCCGTCATTGCAAATCAAGAACTTCGACCAAGCAGAGGCCCACATACACACCTTACCTACTAGCATATCGACATGCATATCGACATGCTTTACTTCAAGTCCGTGCGCAACTCAGTGCTGGCCCTGGTGGCGGTAGGCGCAGTCGTCTGCGCTTTGGCCTCCCTCAAGAGACGAAGGGGTATCGGCGGATTCCGTCTCCCTCCTGGACCTCTCCCCCTTCCCCTCGTTGGGAATATCCTCAGCATTGACCCTAAGCAACCTTGGATAACATACACTAATTGGAAGGCATGCTATGGCTCGTTTTGACTCTTATCGGTCTAGCGCAGAAGCTAAGTGCTAAATCCTCACCATAATAGGTGATATCTTCATGATCCGTGTGCTAAAGCAAGATGTCATTGTGATAAACTCGAAGAAAATTGCCAAGGACCTTCTCGAGGGCCGATCTCGTATTTACTCAGACCGGCCTTACCTTGCTACCAGAGTCCCGTACGTTTGTTACCTTTTATGAATGTGTATCCCTCATTTTGAATCGAATCACTTTGATAGGTATGGCTGGTCCTTCAGTTTTGGTTTCACTCCTTACGGCGATCTATGGCGTTCACAGCGGAGAGTGTTTCATCAAGCATTCAGAGCTGAAGCAAGCCTTGCGTTTCATCCTGTCCAACTCAATAAGGCTCGTCAGCTCATCAGGGATATTCTTAGTTCACCTCGTGGTTACTACGACCATATTCAAAGGCGAGTATCGTTCACTCAAGTAAGGTGTTTGTTCCAATGGTGGAAACCCGTCCAGGTTTTCTGCGGCCGCAATCATGTCAATTGTATACGACTATGAAGTGGCCCCTGCTCGCGACCCTCTCGTTGAGCTATTTGAACGAGGGAATGCACTGGCTATGGAAGGTCTAGCATTAGAAACAGCATCCATCATCGATGCTTTTCCTTTCCGTGAGTAGTTGCCCTTACTCAGGCCTGCATCGCCAAGCTAACGCCATCTTAGTCCTCAGTTTGCCAGAGTGGTTTCCGGGTGGGGCATTCAGACGCAAGGCTATGACTTCTCACCAATGTGCTATGGAGATGATAGAGGAACCCTTCAAACATGCTAGGCAACGCGAGGTGATTTCGTCACTCCTCATCTCTGTGTTCAAGACTCACGGAGCCCAGATCATGGGTAGTAGTGCAGTGGCACTTGATCTGTTAAAGCGCACTGAGGACATCAATGATCGAGCGCAACTTCAATTACTCAAAGATGCGTGTGCTACGGCGTTCGTAGGTAGGTTTGATGATGAGAAATGACGTGTAGTTTATTCACCGGTCGATTTCGATAGCTGGTGCAGAAATGGTTGGTCTACGCATATGTGTAACATAAGCGATCTATCCGAGTCTTATTTTTGTAGACCACAACGACACTGCGATGCTTTGTGCTTGCTATGGTGCAACATCCGGAGGTTCAAGAACGGGCACAGTCAGAGATCGATGCGGTCATCGGTGGAACTCGGCTTCCGAATTTTGACGACCGGCCAAACCTCCCGTATATTGAGGCCATTTTAATGGAGACAATGAGAATGTATTCTATCGTGCCCCTCGGTAAACCTCATTGCCGGGACACTTGCTGAGTCTTATCACTTACCTCAGGACTTCCTCACGCCACTACAGTGGATGACACTTACGAAGGTTTTTATATCCCAAAAGGTGATGATAGTCTTACAATATGATCTGAGCACCTGTTGACCCCCTTTGATTACCCTGTATCAGGATGCACAGTTGTAGCAAATACCTGGTTAGCACAGAACTACTCTTTCAGACATCCGGCCTGACAGAACACACTTATGAAGGGCCATGCAACACGATGAAGCCGTGTACCAGGAGCCCGATGTCTTTAAACCCGAAAGATTTCTCGTGGATGGTAACCTCAAAGGAGACCTCAGGTTTACTGACAGCCTCTCTTTCGGCTTTGGAAGGTATGTATTTCCGCGTTGTCTATTAGTCGAATTGCGTCGTGAACCATGGTTGCCAGGCGTGTGTGCCCAGGTCGTCACACCGCTGACGCTTCAATCTGGGTGGCAGTTGCGTCAATTTTGTGCACATTCAACATCAGAAAAGCTCGAGACGAAATGGGCGAAGAGATCGATTTTGAGCCGACTTTCACCTGCGGGTTAACGAGGTACGGAGATTCCGCTGTGTACATAGCTTGTATCCCTTGACACATTCGGCAGGGCTCCTCACTCGTTCCCATGCTCTATTACGTCGCGATCGTCGAACAAGGACGCTCGTGATCTGTTGACGGTTGATAGCTAGGCCAACCTGGAGTTTGGTCGAGTCCTCGTCAGGCATGGGGAATCACGAAGTCGAATTCCACTTCAGAACTTTGAGTATGTGACCCGAATAAAACAAAATATTACTTAAGATCAGTGGTCGATATCCTCGAACTCGCAGATTGGGGTGTATGCTACGATGCGCACGGAAATGTCGTATATCTCATTCAATCGCATTCACTTGTTACTGCGTGGATGTATACCCGTGCCAAAAGCGACCGGGAACTCAGTCAGACACAGATTTTTCCAGGGCAGCAGTGACATAAAAGTGCGGTCTTGGCTGCGGGGCGACGGTCAGATTGTTTTGCAGGGAGGCGGGCCATCATCGCTCAGAGTACGAAGCACCATAAACGGACTCCAATTTAGTCTCTTTCAGCAATTTCAAAGTTGGCATACGGAGACGCACAGACAGGACACATGAACGGGACAAGCCTGAGCAGGTGCTTCGCATGACCTGCGATTCTTCATTCGCCTTCGAGGTAGGATCTTGCAATGAGCCCTGCTTCTCGACGTCGCTTGCATAGTAGGTCGACCGGATGGAGAGAATGAGTGACGGGCGTGTGCGCGGTGCAGGGTCATACTGTTCTGCACTTGACGATACGGAGAAACGAGTGACGGATGCGACTTTGGGGGCGAAGTAACTTCCTTTCCAGGGTCCATTGTTTCAATGATGCCACAGCGACGGGATCTGCGTTCGCGACGTCCAGTTGGCCGGGAGTGTCACACAAGCATGGTGTGCAGTATGCAGTCGAGCACTCTGAGAACGAGAGGCTGGTCAACTTCGCCACGGTCAAGTCTGAGGATGGATACATAACGAACAATGCGAACGTAGGAATGTGAAGGGACATGACTGCAGCAGATCAGCCTGAGAAAAATTGAATGTACGGGCCTAATATCGCCGTTCGTTGTGTGCACGGGAAGGCTGTGGAAATGGGAATACAATAACGATTCGACTTGGATACAGAGAATCCTTGCGGTCGACGACCCTGTATCACTCCTATATTCTCCTGGAGAACGACCGTTGCGTTGACCATCATCGACACCGTCGATGTGTCCTCCTTCTCTGCATGTGGTGACCTTCCGGTGATTCCCTTGATCAACCCTAAACGAGTTGTGCAGAGGACCTTGCCCCAGTCGGCTTTGCCGGGCCTGTCCGACGATTTATCACCATTGTATTTCCGTCGAATGGCTGTCCGGGATGAACGAGGACGGCGTTGAAATCAACCGCGGGGACGCCTTCAATCGATTCTCTGAGTTTCTCGGCGGTTGAGATGACGGTTGAGATGTCACGCCAGAACTTTGGCGACATTTTCGCTTCTGTGTCGGAAATAGAAGTAGCGCAACCAGCTGCGACGAGAATGTCGGAGAGGCCTTGCACGACGTGCGGGACGAGGGTGTCGGGGTTGTTGGATGGGATATTGGTGCTGGTAAGTGATCGCCAACCGGCGGCGAACGTCCGTGATTCTGTTGGATTACCGTTGGCAAGACCGTCGAAAGCGTCTGACATTGACAGCTTACCTGATTTGCGTACTCGTTCGTATATATCTCCTATGACCCTGTCCGTCTCTTTGTCCCTCGTCCACGAGGAAACGATGAAATATAAGAAGGAGGCGAGGTAGGTCCGAAACGTGATTGGGAGGTACAAGGGCAGGTTGTGGCGTGGCATTGTTGGTAACTGGTCCGCCAAGGATTGAGGGATAGACTTTGAGACACGTCGCGCGGCGGATAGCCGTTCCTCGGCATCAGGAGACTTGATGTGATTCATGAAATACGTGGATATGGTCTCCGAGGTTTGTCGAGTAGCCGCATTCAACTCTTCCAGAGTGCGGATCACTGCCTTTTCGGCAGACGCGCCCGAGTCGGTGATGCATCGATGAATAGTAGATGATCCGGGTTGATTGCCTGCGACGGTGGGGGTGATTTTACTGAACCGGTGGCCACACCGTTGATGGGTCTCATGCATTCGAGCTTCGGAGGCTCTGAGCTCGCTACGCGCAAAGACGAGTTCGTACGACAGATCAGGGAGTTGCTCAAGTTCTTGGTGCGTGGCTATGAGCTCGGCCGTCTTGGTGGCAACTGAGTGCTTCCGGCGGTCCAGTTCAGCAGTGAGCGAGACGATCTGGAGTTTCAAGGCAAGCCTCCGTGACTGCGCCTTATAGCGACGGTGGAGGTCCGTGAGATCAGCTTGGAGATTCCGGGCGTTATTCCGGGCAGTCTTCAGGGCGATGAGACAGTCATGAGGCCATCCAAAGAGGTACACTTACATTGTCATAGTAGTGAGAGGGAAGAATGTCGCGCAAATTCCGCACGGTGATAGTTTTTCGTGCACTTGTCGCGATGACTTGATCTGCTGATATCGCCATGGAGGAGACAATGAAAGCATGCTCAATAGGAGATCCAATCTGTTCATGTGTCACCGTGTCCCAGAACGAGACCGATTGTCCTTCAGAAGCTGCAAGATAAGCACTATCACTTGCCAAGGCAATGCACTGGGGCGCGAAGTTATATCTATCGTGGACAACTTGAACGTGCCATTTCGAGAGCGTGTTCCCAGTCAATACGTCGAGATGGTGAATGTGGCCATCCCTTGATGCGGCAAACAGATGCTTGCTGTCGTGATGCCATGCGATGGATTGGTTTAATAACGAAGTGACATTGATCTTGAAATCAGCGAGGAGACGGCCAGTTTCACATTCATAGATCCGCACAGACTGCCATGCAGCAGTCGCCAACAAATGTCCATTTGGCGAAAACTTTGCGGCGACCACATACCAGTTGTGTTCGAGTCTGTGCAGTTCGTCGACGCTCGAGGGTGACCAAATGCACGCCGTCTCGTCCCACGATCCCGTCGCGAACTTTCTGGTCCCGTTCAGCGACACGTCGACCGCATACACCGTCCTCGTGTGTCTTTTCAGTTCGGTCACCATTTCGCCGTTCTTCGCATCGAACACCCTTGCAATGCCTTCGTACGCCCCGCTCACAATCCACTTGCCGTCTTGCGATACCGCAATGTCTTGAACACAACCCCCCGCATCCATTGGCGTTCCTACTTCCTTGCCATCTTCCACCCTCCAGCACCGAATCTTTCCTTCCTCTCCACCAGCCAGGACGTGGTTCCCATCGGCCGTAAATACGACTGAATCTATGTGATCTCGGCCATCGATTTCGATCCCCTTTACCACGGATCCAGCCCAGTTTGGATGAGAACTCGTCTCTTCGGTCACCTCCCCTTGGTCACCTTGGTTTGGCCTCTCTTCCTTTTGTTTGCTTTTGCTGGACCCAACGCTATTCTCATTCGACTCTTACTTCTCGTCAGTATCGTCCTTTGAATCGTCACTCATTTCTGTCTACTTACCTTCGCGTCGTGCCAGTAGCCTTCGCAGTCCGGAAAACATAGCAGATGAAAGGATGACGCCAAGAACGAGCTCCACAGCAATCCCCTGCCTCACGATGCACGTGCCAATGTCTCCTTCGCCCCATTATCCCCGGCGTCCGGTCCTTGCCGTCCCTGTAAACGTTCTTATCCAAACTCGGTAAGCATATACGATGATCTCACTGCTTTGGCCTATCTTCGAACTCTCCCCTTACTGTCAGAAATCAACATTCGATATTTATCACCCTCGCACGTCGCCATGTTCTCCGATTCGCTTGCATTCACGTTCAATGCTGTACCATCCGAATGCCGTCATCCAATTTGTGTCCATCTGTCTCGTTTACCGGCTTTCGTTGTGTTCACACAACTATTCGCAATCTCATCGATACATATACCTTCAGTCTTCTCGCATCGTACGTTTCATGATCATCACGCCGGCCTGGTTTTATTTCTCATTCTCACCACCCCTTTAGTATGTGCCTTACCTGTGTGGCCGCGCAATCCTGTTCTCCCGTCCGTCAATGTGCCTGCTATGCCTGCTACTCAGGAGATATGTCATCCTCCCATGTCTCCGTTTGTGATGTTTTGGAATACCCTCAGCCATTACTTCCAGTACTCAGACTAGTCGCATGAATAGCACCGTCCTTGAGAGATCTATCGTCACGGACAAGGTTCCACCTCACTGAAGAACTGACATTGCTACCGTTGAACCTTAAACATTCAGATCTCGGGAAGGATGCCCCTGGGAAAGCGTTTCATAAACACGACCGCAAGTTGAGCTCAAGCCCGGTCGCGGACACCGCCCGACTCACCATTGTCAACATCGTCTCAGTCGTTTGGGTGATTGAAATCACGACTGGTCGAAATCTCAATTGCCGGCATATATAAGGCCAACCGCTTCAACGTTCGCCTCCAGTTCCTTGCCGTCTGCCTCCTGCATATTTGCTTTCACCCCGTGCTCATCATTCCACCCATTGATATCCTCTTGCCTTTCCAATGGTCGTCTCCCGCAGTGCCACTATGCCCTCCACCACCTCTGCCTTCGCATTTACTGCGTGCAGTTCTGCTGGTACAAACCCCATTCCGCAGGTTTCCCAACTTAGTGTTGCCTCAGCTCAGCTTCTGGCTTTTCTCAGCTTTCTCACAGCTTTTTGAATGTAGCATATTCATTTCTTCATAAAAATGTAAAGTGTCATTAGATGAATCATAGCCCATGTTTATATCTACCACCTGCAAAAATAATTTTGCAATTTGATTCAGCCAATAGGTCACAATATTGCATATAATTGAGTTATGTTAGTGTTGGCTTTGTTCAAGCCAGAGAACAGCTTAATGGCATAACTCAAGAGTGACTGGAGCAATCTCTA
>JBBPMU010000793.1:0-13828 GCA_038090475.1 Wakefieldia striispora | reverse complement strand
TGAGTCAAATGGCATCAAGACCGAAGGTTTCCGTGCAGGCGTTGAAGTGTTATTCACGATCCGAAGTTGCGACTGTTTTTTTGCAATTTCCCTTGCTGGCCAACCTTCCTGAAAAAGACAGTAATGCAATCCTCGGACCGTCAGCAAATCCATCTATCCACCTCTCGCATTTCGCACCGTAGGAAAATTTGCGCTTGACGTATTATGCAACATTTTCTTCGACGACAACGCTATCGACACATTGACTAAACACTGGTCTAAGTTGACCCACCTCTCCCTGAATGCTGCCGCTACCTGGGGGAAAAAGTCATGCGTGGACTAATCAAGCTCTTTTCCCGCTGCCCTGCGTTCGCGGTGGACTTCAAGGAGATTGATCGGCCGCAAGTTCTAATCCCCAGGCAACCGGATTATCAGCCGTTGTTGGCTTAAGTTGCCAACTTTCTCGCGTCGGAATTACGATAGTGGCTTTTTTGAGCGACATCTGCCCCAGGATGATCGTCTCAAGCTTCCTGTTCGCTGCCGAGCTGACGGACGAGTTTGACGGGCACTCGGACCATTGGTGTGAAGTGAACAGATGGTTGCGTCCTTTCTAGGAAGTGAGGAGGCGATACACAAAATGGTACAGGAGAGGAGGGGAGTAATTGGGCTGGTGGGATCTGCATTGTTCTGCTTCGGGGTACGTTGCCTTTGGCAAAGAGGGACGCAGCAAGGATATACAAGTACTGCACCCATGATTGTATATCGCATTAGATTAAGAAGTGGATAATACACTCGGGGAACCACCACCTTGAGAGACCAACAGTAGACTAGTCAGTCTGACGAACAAGTTCAGGGTAAAAGCCCTGATATACTTGCATATGGAACCCACGTCAACCGTAGTTGCCTCGACGCTTTCAAGCACTCGGAACCTAAAAAAACCGAGAGTCCTGATGTTCATTGCAGTAATTTCATTTAACTATACGTGTGGGTCCTACCATTCGAAGTTTACGAGCGGACCTCATGCGCAGGATTGGACTTTTGCGTTGACGTACTTACTAGCGTCCACACCTAAGAATCTGTAACCTCCAATGCAAAGGAGTCTACCGAACTGAAAACGCAACCAGCTGCCTTCAACGAGGCCATGTAAAGCTTGGAATGTTTATAACTCTCTTGTCAGAAGTGTTGGCCCTGGAAGTTGGTGGTAAATGTAGATGCTTCAATGCGAGAGATCCGAAAGGTACATGCATACGCAGAGCGAGTCAAGCCTCGAGGTCGACGATGTGGTCTATGGAACAAGCTGTAGATCATCTTGTTTGTTTTGTTGTACGCTGTTTGTCGAACAAACCTGAGGTTAATGTAACATGAATTTGCCTTCGTCTAGGTGCCGACGCTTGAACTGGATCCGCATCGTGTGCAAGATGCACCAATGCTTGGCCATTGTCGAGGTGCAAAGTGTCATCTTCCGAGAAGTCCAAACTCAGGTCAGGGGAAGCTCCACCTTAGCCAGACTCGCGCGCACTTGTCGAACGTTCAGTAACACTGCTCTGGATATTTTGTGGGAGTCTCCGCCTTCGTTCATGTACCTCATCCAATGTCTTCCAACGGACTTATGGGAGATCTCGGTCAATGCCCTCGGTAATTTTGGAGAGATTGTATGTTCCCAATATTCAATAAGTAACCTACTCATTGATCTGGGATTTAGAGATTCCAGCGAGCAATGTCCGATAGCGACTGGGAAATTTTCTTCAGATACTCATCTCGGATACGATCCTTGTGCTCTCTGGATCTTGCCCGTGATTATGTTCGATCCGGCTTGTTTGGCTTATCCCTAGGCGTTGATGTTATCACTGCGCTGTCCCGACCCCCGAGCTACGGTCCGCTTATCCCGAATCTCAAAACCTTCCACTGGACAGAACCAGACGAAAAATGGGCCTTACTCCTGCAGTTGCTTCTCACCCGTTCTCTGGTTAACCTCTCGCTGCCACCTTCTGCCTTACGGTCACCCGAAATGTCAATGGACCTAATTACCAGGTGCCCGTTGTTGAAAAACCTCCGCATTCAAAGTGACGAATTCCAAATCAATACTGGGGGTCAAGAGATTCCATCGGAAGCACTTGTGCATTTCTGTTCATTGGAGTCATTTGAGTACCATGCACTCAACGAAGTTGCGATCGTCAGCCTCTCCAAATTTCCCTCTTTGGTCAAACTCTCAGGGCGACTCCAAAATAATCTGGAGTTGGGGAAAGTAAGACCCTATCTGATGCCCCCCATATTCCCATCTCTCGCGTCCTTGACACTGAAACTCGGTCGCAATGAACTGTCAACCTTGGTATCCCTCCTGGAAATCACGCGCTTCAGCTTGCGAGAGGTGTCACTCACTTTGGACTGGTCACCCACTCCAGATATGCTCTATCTCTTTTTCTCTGCGCTGGTCAATACTTGTAATTCAGAGCGGCTCTCCCACATCTCGTTGACCGCGCCACGCCGTGGCGATACGCCATACGAAGATCGTCCACAGATTTCCTTATCCACATTCAAACCACTTCTCACATTCCCTAACATCAAACTCTTCACACTCGATGTGGATTGCAACATCTACTTGGATGACGACGCAATCGACGCTATGACAAAGCACTGGCCAAAGCTAACCGAGCTTTCCTTCAATTCGGCATTCGGTTGGGGGATACCATCGGAGGTGACGCACCGGGGGTTGATCACACTCCTCTCCCACTGCACTTCGCTCATCGACATTGCCCTTGCTGTGGACTTCAACCAGGTTGACATACCACCTTCTTCGATTCCATCGTCACGGCTAGGGAACGAGATCACCAGCCACTGTCAGACTGCTAACTTCGTCTCATCCACGATCAAGCATCCGTTCTCCATTGCTGCCTTTTTAAGTGATATCTGCCCCAGATTGAGCGAGGTTACATCGTTCTGGGACGAGGAGGACGAGGACGAGATGGACGAGATGGAGGAGGACCGGAACTGTACGAAATGGGAACAAGTGGGTGAATTTTTGCCTGGGTTCTTGGCGGTGAGGAAACAGTATGTCGGCATGAGCGGGGGTAGGAACGGACAGTAATGGCGCTAACAGACATTTCGTTGTGTAATTTCGGTGCGAGTTATCGTGGAGACTTGAGACGGCTTGCAATTCATGTCGATGCTAAACCGTATTGACGAGCAGAGGTGCGACTGCGCGCAGTGTTCTTCTCTGACCACGGGTTCTCGTAGTATCTGGTGGAATTGGAGATCACACGCGATTGTAGATGTCACTCAAGAAGAGCATCGATCATCGATCAGCCACGGGTAAGAAAAGTCCATTCGCTGATCCATTGTGCGTGAGTCGGCCTGTAACTTGAAGTGTATCGAAAATCTACTACTTATGAGCCGCAGCTTCCGTTCGAACACTTCCGCGGCCACGGCGATCCTTCTGGTCTCAGGCTTCGACAATGTGATAAGGTCGGCGCCGAGCGTTCCTCAGACGTCAAGGGCATTTGCGATCAACGCTCCAACTCCCAAGACCAACCCTCCAAGAACTACATATTGATATTGGACTTATCACATCACGAAAAGTGTCGAACCGGTGGCAATATGTCCCAGCCTGATTCATGTTGTGGTGGTGCATAAATCTATATAAATGGTATATAAATCCATACAAATATATATAAACTCATATGAACCCGCTACCATCAGCAAAATAATGTGCAAACAGCCAACCCTTGTGGATATTTTTTATGTTATACAAATTTTACAACTTGGACACCATATAAGGGGTTATAGTATATTTGTACTTTTTGTGATGCCATCAAGTGAGCCTGAGTGCAGTGTCTTATAACATTCAAGCGTCGGTGGTGCATCTTGCTACGAGGTTTAGTGCAGGACACCCCGCAAGCACGCAATTAAAGTTCGTGTTATAGTAGTAATTTTTCCTCGTGCGCAACGCTCACCAAGAACGAGTGACACCTATACCCCTAACTGAGCGAAAAAGATGATACATATATGTAAACGACCGCGGTGTGCTGAGCCTCGAGATCGATTATACCCCCACGGCACACACTGCGAGCCGGAGGCTTGGAAGAGTACTAGTACATAGAACTTCGGAACACCCAGCACGCTTGCTGAACGAACTGAGTGACTGAGTGACTAGTAACTTATGTAACATGGATTTTTTCCAACTTGAGCGACTCGGCGAGTCCTGGACTGAATCCACATCGTGCGCAAGATGCACCACCATTGTCGAAGTACAGCATGCCATCTTCCGCGAAATCCAAGTTGGACCCTAGGGAATAGCCTTGTTAGCCAAGCTTGCACGTACTTGCCGAACATTCAATAGCACTGCTCTGGATATCTTGTGGGAGACCCTCCCTTCAATTAAGTACCTCATCCAATGTCTTCCAACGGATTTATGGAAGGTCTCGGAGACTGCACGTAGACGTGGAGAGATTGTACGTTCCCAATGTCCAGTTCATAAAGTGGTCCACTGCTGATCTGGGATTCAGATATTTCAACGACCGATGTCCAGTAGTGACTGGGAAATTTTCTTCAGATTCTCATCTCGGATACGGTCTTTGTCCCCCTTTCTATATACTGCCCTCGACCAGATCACCTTACTTTTGGGCATTGATGTCATCATCGCGCTGTCCCGACCCCCGAGCCATGGTCCACTTGTCCCGAATCTTAGAACCCTCCATTGGACAGAATCAGATGAAAAATACAAGCCGCTCCTGCAGTCACTTCTCACCCGTTCTCTTGTCGACCTCTCGCTGCCATCTTTTAGTTTGCGATCACCCGAAATGTCGATGGACCTAATCACCAGATGTCCGTTGTTGAAAAACCTCTGCATTTGGGGAAGCCTAATCAGTGTGGAGGGTCAGGAGATTTCGTCAGGGGCATTCGCGCATCTCTTTTCATTGGAATCATTCGAATGCGATGCGCTCAATGAAGTCGCAATCGTCAGCCTCTCCAAATTTCCCTCGTTGGTCAAGCTCTCGGGGCGGCTTCAGAATAATCTGGAGTTGGGGAGAGTAAGACCATACTTGACCTCTCCCACATTCCCATCCCTCGTGTCCTTGAAACTGAAACTCGGCGGCGACAATGGGCTGTCAACCTTGACATCCCTCCTGGAGGTCATGCGCTTTTGCCCACAAGAGGTGTCGTTCACTTTGGACGTGTCACCTACCCCAGACATGGTTTATCTCTTTTTCGTTGCACTGATCAATTCTTGTGATTCAAAGCGGCTCTCCCACATCTCGTTGATTGTGCCAGTCTCTGATACGCTAGGTGTAAATCGTCCACAAATTTCCTTGTTTACATTCAGACCACTTCTCGCACTCCCTAACATGAAATCATTCACACTCAATGTCAGATGCAACATCTTCTTGGACGATGGCGCGATCGACGCACTGACGAGATACTGGCCGAAGATAACCAAACTCTCTATCAATGCATCATTTGGATGGGGGATACCATCGAAGGTGACGCACTGGGGACTGGTCGTGCTCCTCTCTCGTTGCACGTCACTCGTCGACTTTGCTCTTGCTGTGGACTTTACTGAAGTTGACACACCACCCTCCTTGATTCCACGGTCGCGGCTAGGCGATAGGATCACCAGCTACTGTCAGCATGCTGACTTCGTCACATCTGCAATCAAGTATCCGGCCTCGATTGCAGCCTTTTTAAGTGATATCTACCCCGTGTTGTGCGGAGTCACATCATTCTGGAGTGAGGATCAGATGGAGGCGGAGGAATTCGAGAAGAAATGGGAACAAGTGGATGAAATTTTACCCGGGTTCTTGGCAGTGAGGAGCCAGTATACCGGCATGAATTAGAGAAGGAATGGAGAGTAACGGAGCTAATAGAGTCATTTCGTGGTAGTATCAGTGCGAATTGTTGCGGAGACATGAAATGACTTGCATTCAGACCACAGTCCCGCCTCCACTTGTCAACACTTCCAACCGGTTTTAAGCATTTGGTTCCCCCTTCGCTTGTACATGTGTAGCCAGCACTCTCGATACGTGCTCAAGTCGGTAGGACGCGCCAAAAACGATGCTGGCATGTATCCACCAGGAACTCTAGCTTCCTGTATTCACCCTGTTCGTACACCCGCGTCGTTTATAACTTGATGGAGTTCAGCCCTCTATCCATGCGTCCCGCCCTCAGTACGAGGGTCGAGTAGAAACAACCAAGAAATAACAAACCTATGCGGGGACGGTAAACATAACAGCAGCATAACCTACAAAGCGCATCGTCAGGCGATGGAACTTTGGGTTACTGTAATGAAACTGCGTGGGCGAAACAAGAGGGGCCGGCGACCAATGTTGACGACGTCGAAACTTGGGAAACTTGAGGGAGAAATTCCGAGACCAAAAGCCAACAGCAACGAGGTTGGAGAGATGGAGGGAGCTGAGGAAGACTCTGCATCAGACAACGAGGGTGATGTGATTTCCCTTTTCGGTTCTGACGCAACTGAAGGGGTACGTGAGGTAAACCACTATTGTTCGTCCATCGCGACCACACAACACACACGATCCACCAAGAAGTTACTCACTAGACAAGACAAGTAGTACAGTAACATAGCCTAGTTATTTGTAGAAAGTGGGTCACCCTTTTTTACCTTGTAAGCCTGCTCAAATTTGGTTGTCGCAACTGCCGACGGATGACTGTATTTCTGTTACACTCGTAAGTGATGCATACATGCGAGGATGGTGAGCTCGCCGTTATGTGGGCCCTGATGCAAGATGGTCGAGATTCTAACGTCGTTCAGCTCTGGTGCTTATTAGGTCGTCGGATGTTAGGGCGCGGTCCACCATTACCGGGAAAATAACACACAGAAGCCCCTGGTTTCGTTTCCTTGAACCCTCAGGATGACGAAGACGAGAGGCGTCTGGTGTTGAGTCCTGATTCACTATGTCTAAGTAAAACACGACTGAAAAGGTGCGCTCACCGTCACAAGAACCCTTCCACCTGACAGTTGAGAGTCATCACTCCTTGACGTGCCTAATGGAATATAGCTGTGACGACGCCGGATTGCCAGGGGAGGACGCACGGTAACCAGCTGGGTTTCCAAACCCTCAGCATTAGGAGTACGAGAAGCATCTCATGTTGGATCCTGAAGGCTTGACGGGTTGACATGCTACCACTAGCAGGTGCTCTCTCTCGCGACTCAGAATTTACAGGCCCTGGGTGCTGCACACGCCCGCTACGATATCGTGAGATACGTGGCACGTAGATCATGTATCAGCGAGAAACAAAGCTCATCCGCTTGCATTTCCGTGGAGCAAACTGCTCAGGCTGTGGGTTGCCGCTTGGAGATGGTGAATCGCCTTTACCATCAGGTGGGCTCAATTGCAAGGGATCTTGGCAAACGTGGTTGCACACGCGCACTGCTATTCGAGCGGTGGACGCAGGTGACGGCGGCTTCAGTAAGCGTCAACATAGCTGCACAAACTGAACGAAGTGGCCACGGACCGCGTCGTAATGAAATGTGGAGGAGGGCCGGTAGGTGCTATTGATGGGATTTCGAACTACGACGTGATAAGCACTCGTTTGGAACGAGACACGGATGAGCTCGTACATCAAGATGGTTACTACCACCGTCCCTGCCATGGGCTCCGATTCGTGGTGACTAGATGTCTGCAAACACGATGAAAATTTCAGATGGACCTTTGCGATGACAGAAGGACGAACCTGCATCAGCTCGAAATCAGAAGATTTACTTTTGTCTCCACCCGACGTTGGCCGTCCTGCTGCGACTTGCCCTAATGTAGTGTGACCTATGCAACATGCCAATACCATGTACTCACAAAGCTTACATCGAAGTAGGGGTCTGGAAGGATACAGGTCGCGAAAAAACAACTTTCACTCGTATCGTCCCGTCGCAAGATGACCACTCTTTGAAGAGTGTGCGATCGAGGATATCTTTTCACCATCCTTGATGACGGGTGGACGTGTCCAGGAATGTGATTGGCACTGGCAGCCATGAATCGGTCATTAGCAGCGAGGACAATAGACTCGAGGATACCACCATTCGAGTCTGTGAATTGACGACTCGACCTCGCCGAGACGTCAAATTTTAGGCCTGACTGTAGTGTCCCCATGCGCGGTGAGAATTTGTTGACCTGACCTGACCAATGGCGATTGACATGCCAGTGTAAGCGGAGTCTTGACGTAGGTGTCGGTTGTCCCAACCTTGGATGAGTCTGACCAGTTCATGACATTCAGCCACCGCGATTTTCTGGTCGCCATTTTTGGACTCGTAGAAAACCTCAAGCGGATGGGGCCAAGATGTTCTAAATGCCCCGTGATCTCCAGAGCTCTGAGTCAGTGGTCGTAAACCTGCTTTAAAGACCAGGTGAGATGTCCACTCCATGCACGGAGTTGGTGTGTGTTGATTGACTTTTGCTCATCACATACGCCCGTCCTGTCGTTAGCCCCCACCAGTGACCCTTCGACACAAACGGCATGAATAGTCATTCCGGTCTCTTCGCCCACCTTTTGGTCATCCACATTTGCCATCCAAGCCGTTGAGTGCCCTCTAGACCCCGAGTCCCACTGAAAACATACCGTCAGTGTGGAATCGCTCCTCTGAACTGCTGCTCACCACCCTTGCGGGTGGTGTACGATGTAGAGCTGTAGAGTTCAAAAGGTCAAGGAGTAAGGTTTATGCAGGCGCGCAAAGCCACACCTTTTACACGTGTCTCCAACTTGTGAGTAGAACAAGACATGAGATACCTGCGCAGACTAATCAGATCCCTTGGGCTACCAGATAACGACCCCATTATCGGTGAATACTCATTCACTACTATTCAGTTCTCTGTTACTTCTCCGTCGACGTCTCGATCTTATAACCACGCCTTCACAACACGCCAACGTATCTTTTAATCAGGTATCATCCATCATTGTCGATCACCCCGGTCGTCTTTCCCCATCTGTGTCCTATTGGCCAGAAAACCAATTGGCCAGTACTATGTCATGAAGTTTACGTCTACTCAGATGACCTTGGCACCACTGAAGATGTTATCACGGACCAGATGGAATGCTGTTTTACCGTGTTTCATGTCTCCGAGACGGTACCAGGTATCCGCATGTTCCGCGTATCCTTTGATGGACCCCGGATCGGATGCACACACACCGTCATCGTGAACCCAACCCTTTCCTTGAGCATGTTAGTAGGGTGTCCCCGTCGGGCAAAGCGAGCGGTCCGGTTCGTGTGGGATCTGGATCTCCCGATTGTAAGGTTTACTCTGATGAAGCGCACTGCACCGCGGCACCGTCAGTGGGAGAATCCGCGACAGAGGCCAGTCCGGATTCTGTAGCTCTGTGTTGCAGGGATCCCTTTGGAGCTGCCACTCTGCCCCCGATATCACTGCATTTGACGAACTTGCATGAAAACTGGTCGTTACAGTCTCGTCAAAAGATGTGCAGGTTTTGCACTGCTTGTCGTAGAGTTAGCAAGAATGGTACCAAATGATCTGTGAGTTGTTTGCAATGCTGGATGTGTTATTAGAATGTTTCCTCAAAGTCTATCAGCAGGCCTGGGTGGTGATCCGAATCGCAAAGCAAGATAGGGCGTGATAGAACAGATTGGAGTCTCAATGAGCACACTGGCAAGGTTTTGTCGCCCTGCTGCCCTGCCAGCAGACTGTGTCGTGCATCAGCATACTAGTACTACTACGTTGCCTGTTACTAGGTGTAATAATCAGATCTAGTAACCGCAGCGCACTGGCATGAGTGACCAACAGCAGGGTGATGCATGGGGTTCCATACACTGTCATCCCATGGAACTCCTCAGGGTCAGCGGACTTCGGGCGCACCAAGGTAGAACCCGACCAATGTCAAGATAACTTGTATCAGCTCATTGTTGCGCTGTTCAGCATTCGAGGTACAACATTCCCCGAATACGTCCGCTAAGAGATCGAGCCGCGAGCGTCACACGTCATACGTCTACTCTCGAGAGTTTGCCCGTTGTTCAAGTGCATCTATTTAAACATTCTAGACTACTACTACATGTGACGATTCCATACGACTTTGGGTTTCTGTTCCGAAGCAAGTCCAGGCGTGGTGGGTCTACTGAAGGTCCTCTGCTATGGGTCCTCTACTCCTGATCTCAGTCGTACGCCCCATGCCTCAAGTTCTCTCCACACCTCCGGGAGCTCAAGCAACAGCTTCCTTACTTCCCACCATGCATCCAAGCGCTGCGACATATCCTCCACGTCTTCACACCACACTGTTGTGACGGAGAACAACTTGGGGCAGACAGCGTGCAAAAAGGCCGCTATCGTACGCGGATGTTTGACCTGTGAGGCGACAAAGATGGCAGCCTGACAGGAATTGGTGACCCCATAGGATGCCGGAATGTCGGTTGAATACGGCTGATCGACTTCCGAAAGGTCAACGGCGAGAGCGAAGCACTTGAGTGCAGCGCAGCGTGCAAGGAGGGCGATGAGTCCATGGTGTGTCACCCGCGGCTCGACTCCCCAGCCGGTTTTATAATTGACGAGGAGTTTAGTCAGGTTTGGCCAGTAGTCTGCTAATGTCTCGATCGCGTCATCGTCAAATAAGATGTTGCACATCGTGTCGAAACAGAAGTGTTTCACATTCGGGAGTGCAAAGAGCGGTTGGAATGTGGACACAAAAAGTTGTTCACGTCGAGCAATAGGCTGCCAGTCGTTGGAACCTGCAATAAGCATGATTTCAGAGAGCTGCACTGGATCACAGGCAGTGACGAGGGCTTTGAAAAACAGACGGAGCGAGTCTGGATTGGGAATATCCTCCACTGTGAAGGAGACCTTGCGCGGCCCGAAGTGCATGAGATGCAAGAACGATGTCAAAGTAGACAACGCGTCGACTCTCAGTGTCAAAGACTGAAGAGATGCAAATGCAGGGGCGATCAGGCCACGTCCGAGAGTCTCCGAACACAACCCTTCTTGAATATCTAGCGCGAGTTTGGTGAGGGAGGGAAGACGGGATAGGTGAAGAATGGCGGCCTCGTCGAACGTGCAGAACGAGCATTCGAGCGATCTCAGGGAGTGTAGATGCATGACAGTCTCTGATAACATTCTCTGATTGTCAACGTCGGGGTTTCTACGTTCGTCGGCAACATAAATGCAGAGATCTTCCAGCGACGGGCACACGGAGATAAGTTGAGTTGTTGTTTCAGGCGACTGTACAGCAAAAGGTGGTAATTTGACATCGACCAACGTATGGGTGAATAACACCCGTAAAAGTGGGATATAGCCACTATCCATTCCTGTCCAGCGGAGAATCTTGAGGTAAGGGATGAGCGGACCATTGTATGGGGGGTGGGATAACGCAAGGATTACGCTGTTATCTAGGACCAAAGTGCTGGTAAACGAGAAAGCGGTTAATGACCGCACACGAGAGGAGTATCTGCGAAAAATTTCCCAGTCGTTGAGTGACATGGTTCTTTGGAATGTCTAATATTTGGACGAGTGAGTGATCTGAATGACGTCAAGCCAAGTGACGTACCAACTTGAAAAGTTGTCCGTCGCTGTCATGAGCAGAGATACGTTCACCCTTCCAGAGGTCCCTGGGAAGACACTCGATGAGGTGCCTAATGGTACCCAATTCTTTCCACAAGATGTTGAGTGCAACGTCACTGAAGGCTCGACAAGTACGCGCGAGTTCAGCCAACGCAGCCCTGCCCTCGAGCGGAAAATATTCCAAGTGAAGTTGATAAAAAATAGCGTGTTGCAGTTCGACAATGGTCAAGCAAGGGTGCATCTTGCCCACGATCGAGGAGCAGTACAAGACTCGGACTCCTGAGACTCGGACCTGGGCGTAAAATTCGGTTCGAGTAGGAACCTCATGAAATACAGGCTTTAAATATGCGCGGGCCCATCAGCAGATTCGATGTTAGGTATCCAAGTGACCAACACTGATTGGTTGTGGAAATACCGAGACAAAGAACTCCTTCAAGGCTTCAATGTCTTCTTTGTGCCACAAGCTTGAACGTTTGAACTTCGTCGCTGTCACCTTTTCCATGGCAGACTTTACAACCATTGAAGTAGATGTCGTTGCTACCGCAGAGGACAGCAAACTTGAAAGGCGAGTTGCCTCCGAGCCTGTCTCCCCACGGGGTTTGGGAGTGGTGGCCTTGTCTGTCACCACCTCAACGGCTCCATGTGCACCATGCTTGTGGTCAAAGTAGGTACACACTGATGCATCCAGAATGGGCTGACGAGTAGTTCCGGGATTATCTTCGGGTGGCACTGAACGTCGGGTCTTTGAGATACGAGAAGATAAGCATCATGACTGCGAAGAGCTCAAGTGTCTCGTCATTACATAAGGAGCTGGGGTATTCTGCATTGCACAGCACAGCATGTATTCGGCGTGATGTGGGTATTCCTTTCCACTGCGAGCGCAAGCACCAAAATACGAGTACAATCAGATCCCCTTTGCCCGTAAACCCCGCTACTTTCCTAGTTCACTGACTACACAACAATTTGTTTACTTCTTCCCATCTTTCCGAGTACTGCAATATTTCGTCCGTTTCATTGTTCCACAGCGATGAGACCCACCACAACCTGGGAAAAACGTCACGCAAAAAGGCTGTGATGGCGGGCGGATGATGAATCGCCGAGGTAATAAAATCGACCGTCTCACACGGATTGGCGACCCCATACGACGTTGGAGTCTCAGACAGCGGCTGATCGACCTCTGTAAAGTCCACTGCGAGGGCGAGATAGTTGAGTATATCACAGCGGGAGAGGAGGGCGATGAGTCCACGGTGTGTCACTCGGGACTCAATTCCCCAACCAGAAGTCGCGTTGAGGGAAAGGCTGGTTAGCTCTGGCCAGCTGTCTGCCAACATCTCGATCGCATCATCGTCAAATGAGATGCTGCACATCACGTCGAATTCGAAGCATTCCACGTTCGGGAGTGCGAAGAGCGGCTGGAATGTAGACAGAGAAACTTGTTCACGTTCATCACCGAAAAGCCACTCAGGGCCTGCTTTCAGCGTGATTTTGGAGAGCTGCACCGGATCGCAAGCATTGATAAGCGTGTTGAAAAACAAATAGAGTGCAGCCGGGGTAGGGACGCCCGTCACTGTAAATGACACTTCTCGCGGCTTGAAGCGCATGACGTGCAAGAGTGATGTCACGGTGGACAACACATCAACTCGCAGCCCCAAGGACTGAAGAGATGCGAATGCAGGGGGTGTCAAGCTACGTCTGAGTGTCTCCGAGTTTAGGTTGTCTCGGAAATTCAGTGTGAGCTTGATGAGGAAGGGAAGTCGGGATAGATGAAGAATGGCAACCTCATCGGGCGAGCAAGGAAAGGATTCAAGTGATTTCAGGGAGTGTAGACGCATAATTGCCTCCGACAACGCTCTCTGGCTGTCGGTATCAGGGGATTCACGCTCGTTGGGAGCCCGAATGCAGAGACTCTCCAACAACGGACATGTAGAAGCGAGTTGAGTTGGTATTTTGGATGACCGCAGAACAAATGATGGTAATGTGACATCGACCAGTGTAGGGGTGAACAACGCCCGTAAAAGTGGGAAATATGCGCTATCCGACTCCGTCCAGAGGAGAACTTTGAGGTAAGGGATGAGCGGATCATCGTACGGGGGGGAGGATAACGCAAGGATTACATTGTTATCCAGGGCCAAGTAAAACGTATTGAAAGCGGACAACAACCGCACTCGAGAGGAGTATCTGCGAAATATTTCCCAGTCGCTGAGTGACATAGTTCGTTGGAATGTCTATCTCGACGAGTAAAGTCTCAGTCTGAACGATGTCAAGCCAAATAACATACTATGAGTTGTTTACCAGGGAAAATACTACGAGGTTCAGCGCAAGACTCGGACTCGGAGGATTGTCAA
>JBBPMU010000792.1:0-13852 GCA_038090475.1 Wakefieldia striispora | reverse complement strand
CACCCACGGGACGACGTTGGCCGCTCACACTCTGTCCCCTTGGGACAAGTTGGTCACCCCATCGCCGACTTTGTGTACGACACCCGCACCGTCCTCGCCGACGATGGCTGGGTATTCCTTGACCAAGTGAAAACCTGACCATCTGATTTTCCATTCGAGCGGATTGAGTGCGATGGCTTCAAGCTTGACGAGAACTTCCCCGGGGCCAGGCTCGGGGATCGCATGCTTCCCGAGTGTGTACTCGGCACCGATCTCTGGCAGCCAAAGCACCTGCTGAGTGGCTTGCATTCCTGGAGTATGTCGGTTTGGAGAAGACTCGAAGGGGTCGTGTTGGCTCCCCAAGCCTGCGCCACGAACCAGCCACTTTATAGCACCGACCCTAGCACTAGGTACGACTCGGACCCAAATCAGCCGTATAGCGTCGCTCAAAGCTCGACGCACCTTTACGAATTTCCACGGAGAGTAGCAGTCCGTGCATAAACTATGGGTGCGAGGGCTTCCAGCCAGAAGTGACACTCTCCGTGAAGCGGGGCGTATTAAGCGAGCAAGCGGACGAAGCAATGGCCGTTGTTCTGCCCGATGGAGCAGTGGACATAGTTAGACCTTCGGGTCCACGGACCGAGAAAGCTACTTACATAATCACGGACTACATGATTTACGTAAATGTGATTTCGACGGCAATGTAACATACATGTATAGTTGTGGGCGAATCTCGTGGTGGACGTGACCAAAGAGACAAGACACTCGAAACCACCACGACCGAGCCGACTCTCCGTACCGAGGTTGGTTCGACTCTTCACATGGGTTTCCGGCCATAAACAGCCCTCACCAGTGTATAAGAGCCTTCAAGGCTGTCCCACTCCTCGGCAACCTCATCCGTTGCCTTGTCGAACTCCTCAATCGACTTGAATCGATCCAATCCGCCCTCTCTAATCACGGGATCCCGCATCCCCTTCCACGCACCGATTGTCGCATCCCTCGCTTGAATTCCATCATCGCCTGCCCACTTTCCTAACTTCATGATCGCATCTTCGCACTTGACGTCCACAAACCCAGCTGCCTTCATCATATCCACGATATAAACCCCGCACCGCATCAACATGCCCTTCTTTCCCAAGAAGTCGTCCATGAACAGCAAGTGCGCTGCCGTCTTTGGACCCGAAACCCAATCGGGTCCATTCTCGATCAGCTGGGCGTACCCGCCCGGCACGAGCACCCGATACATTTCACCGATGCAGCGACGCCACTGCTCGCGTGTGTAAGCAAGGATGAGCAGACGCTGATGGACGAGCGTGAATTTGGAGCTCCAGTAGGACGGCAGGTCGATCGCAGAGCCGACCGAGAGGTGGACGTTGGCCGAGAGGGCTTTGTAGGACGGGAAGAGTCGCGACTCTATGTCGACGCCGTAGAGCTGAACGGATTCGGGGAGGCGGGTGCGGGCATCACAGAGCCATGCACCTATTCTCGTCATGACGTACGTCGTACATGTCGTCGTATTACCCGGGATAATGAGGCATTTGGGAGCGGGACAGGAACAACTTGCTTACCTCCTCCAGTGCCGATGTCCAGGACCTCCTCCTTGTTTAAAAAGGTAGTTGGAGCGAGAATGAGCCGGCCGGAGAGGAGGCGAGTGTATAGCTGGTGTTGAGCTAGAAGTCTGACCAAAGGTAAACAGTCTATTTTGCGCGACCCTGGCAAAGACGAAGGCGAGTGTACCTTTGTCGCTCCTCTTCGTCGGAGGGCAGGAGATAAAGAGAACCTGCGTACGAGTGTGCTGTACGCTCACCCGGGCTCTGAATGGTAACCAAGCTCATGTCTGACAGGACGAGGTATGGAAGTACAGCGGGAACCTCCCATCCTTTTAAGTTCGGAGCGTTCACCTCCGTGACCACGAGGCCACGACATATTACAACAAAACTGCGTATGTGAATCCCGATGCCTCGGGTGAAATGGCAGGAGCGGCAGCATGTTCAGAGACATAACGAAAGACTTGATAGATCGGGGATCGAAAAAGGATAGGCTGCGCACCGGGTAGCTTCTCGGTCTGAGTTGTCGGTGATTAAGTACGTCAAAGAACTGAAAAGACCAAAACATGCGACCGTACACGTCTAAAGTTTGTGAACGAAACTATCCGTGACCGGGATCAAGTCCGAGTCCTACCGCTCGTTCGAGTTGGTGAAAGACACTTTGATTTGCAGAGGTTTGCACACATCCGAGCTTCAGTTGTCTCATATGATTTTCTCCGGTCGAGCCAGATGCGGGAGATGCAGCGTAACAAACCCCAGAGCCACAACGCGCTTTGGGGCAGCTTTGGAGTCTGATAGCGATCCTCGGCACCACGGGAACCTTACGGTAAGTGTCTGCAACTCGGAGTTCGGCTGGAATATCTGGAGCCATGCATGCCATTATAGTAACTTGTCTTCTGTGCTAGTAGGACATCCCGTTGCGTCTGGTGGCATCGAATTACTGTCTATTTCAGGCAAGTCGGCATCGTGGGAAAATTACACAAAACTCACACCCCAACCCGCATCGCTCATATCTTCTCAATAATCACTCAGAATTCGACACCCACGATCGGAATTGACTCAGACGATCTAGGAGAACAGTTTCGGGAGGACCGAAGTAACAAAACGAGGTTTTGAAATGCCGAACTTTCGGGATTCAATCTGCGGTAAGTTTCCCAGGACCACGATACCAACTTGCCTGAAATAGATGGTAAGCTTCGCTCGCCGAGAAGTGTCTCGCGCGCCTTCTCCACTTATCTCTATCAAGAACACTCAATTCAGCGGTTGTTCACACCTGCGGACTTCTGGAGGTGTTATCGCTCGACGGAGATTTTATGGCGTGCACTAACCACGCCATCATCATCGGCTACGCCTTGATCAAGGTACTACTAGTATATCCCTCAGTACTCAGTGACGATCATACAAGATTGACATCCAGTCTAAATGGGTGTCAGTACCGAGAAAGGGCACCGGCAATTTATTCTTGGAGAGCTTTCCGCGGAAATGTAGAATAGTCAGTCATTGTCACCGATATAGATCGGCGAGAAGGTGAAGGTAGCGACCCATCTATGTGCACTCCGATGGTGTGCATAGTCATCTACTCCCAAGTTGGGATCAGGGGAGTGACAAGACAGCTTCAAGGCGCATGGACGCGATGGGGGATTCATAGATGAGCTAGTGAATCAACGATGCCACGTGCGGTTTGAAAATTGGAACCCTTGCTGAGCACTGTTGTCGACGGTCGACCGCCTACCGTGAGTACTATGTCTTGATAGGGTAAAGACGACTTACGAAACATCACGCCATGAGTACATTTGTTGTCTCGGGGCAAAACTAGGTTTCGCTGGAATGGAAGAGCTGTCAATCACCCCATATCGGTCAGGGGAACCATATATAGCACGGCGGTCAATGCAGGAGAGTGCCACGAACCGAAGTTTGGAAAATGTTCGTTGTTTACGTTGTTTTCGAGTCAAGCGAGGTTCCCGCAAACCGACTCCGACTTCATTTGTGTCGATTTGAAACTGCCAATGGTGATGGCTTATTAGCATAAAAAGAGTCGCTAACACTGATGCGGCAAAGCAGGGTGAGTCATTGACATATTGATGACTCGTCAGCATCAACGTTCATGTTTGAATAGGACTCCTTCACCAGTAGAGAGTGCTCAAAGTACGAGATTACTGTAGTCTGGCGTACCTCGATGGGGGGCAAGAATTATTGAAGAGCTAAGGGTTCCCCGGGTAAATAGATGGCGGCCTACCCAGGGTCCAAAGGTGCTCAGGTTCACGTTTCGCGGCCAGGATCGGGTGAAGGTATGTTATGGAATGAAGGTGTCAGTTTTGTGACGGAACAATAAGAGAGTAGCCTGGGAAATATATCGTCCCGCGCGGCGTTCGGAAGGTTCCGACTTCAAGTTGGACGGTGACATACTCGCGACGATGTTCAAGTGCAGTCAACTTGAGTGAAGGAAGCATATTCTCGTCGTTGATGTGACTACATGGTAAGGTCTTGGAAAAGTGCAACGTCCCATCTGTGGAAGAGGCTGTACTGCCTCTACTGGTATGTTGAGGAAGCTCTTGTTATTGACTGTAGTCGGAAGGAAGATGACCGACAACTGTAACGGAAACAAGGTTCAAGGGGACTCGGGAGGGACAAAATAGCGACGGAACTTCTCATCCTGTGTCAGGGAACTGGACAGCCGCATAACATATCGGCATAATTTAAAATGCCAATTGATTCGTAAGTGCAGGATTTGTGCGTGATCCCGACATGATTCCAGTTCTCTTTGCAGAATGGTATAAAGGGTGGGATATTTTGCTAGAGTGGTGCAACCCCTCTCAAATCCCAGTTGTTGGAAGATGATTGCAACAGCTTCCGTCCAGGCCGTAGCTGAGCGTACGACGCACTCCTACAAGGGGTCTCTGTATCTCCTGCCCTCTGATGAGGAGGAACGCCAGAGGTAGGTGCTACCGTTTCTTGTAAGCGGCGACGTACCACTAAATATTGCGAAGGCTCATGGTACAACACCAGCTATATACCCGCCTCCTCTCCGGCCGTCTCACATTTGCTCCTGTGGATCTCCAGGGCAACGATGAGGTCCTGGATATTGGTACGGGTTCAGGTGAATATCCATTCCCCTTCGTAACGAATTACTTGACATATGGTATTTCTCTCGTGGCAGGAGCATGGCTCTGTGAAACGCGTGCGCTCCTCCCCGAGTCGGTTCAACTTTACGGCATCGATATTGAGTCGCGTCTCTTCCCCGGTTACAAGAGCATCTCCAGCAACGTTCATCTCTCCGTCTGCTCTTCTACCAATCTCCCGTCTTACTGGTCCTCTAAATTCACCCTCGTCCATCAACGCCTCATGATTTGTGCTTACACGCGCGAACAATGGCTTGGATCGATCGCAGAGATGTATCGCGTGCTCAAGCCCGGCGGATATGTCCAGCTGATCGAGACCGGCCCCGAATGGTCGTGCGGACCCAAAACGGCGTCGATCGTGTTGTTCTTGGACGACTTTTTCGGACGACGGAACATGCTGTTGCGTTGCGGCGTTTATGTCGCAGATATGCTCAAGGCAGCTGGATTCGTCGATGTCAAATACGAGGTGGTGAAGATGAACTTGGGGAAATGGGCTGGCGAGGACGGAAAACTGGGAAGGGATATCACCATTGGTGGGTTAAGCGGTATGCGGGACCATGTTATGAAGGAGGGAGGTTGCGGTCGGTTCTCCTCTGCCAGTGACTTTGACAGGCAGATGGACGACATAACCGACGAATGGGACAACATGGAAGGTTCCCACACTGAAGTGCGAGTTTTCACGGCTCGCAAACCCTTGTGATTGATCCGCTAAATTATTGACTTCGTCTTATTTTTATTCCTTATGTATGTTGCAGCCTTGCAGGGCGGCCCGTCATGGTATTACCATCGGTGCCGACTTCCTGCGTTCACTGCGATTTCGACATTTCCGCGTAGCATATACCGCGCGTTCACACTGGTTTCGATTTCTTCCAGCTGTTTGATGTATCTTGACTAAACCATCCACTCGTTCTCTATCAATTCGTTCTCCCTATATTAGACTCGAAGTTCCTTCTGTGTTCATTTGCCTATGTAACACGCACTGGCACATGTACGGTCGTGCGACTTGTAGACATGCGCAAATTATTCTTTGGTGCTCTTCCGAGTCCCGAACGTCAGACTTCTCAAGCGCTTTCACTACCCAACTCCGTTGTTTGCCTGCGCGGCCTGCGCCTGTCCAGTTCGTTTGTGTAACTGTAAAGTCCGATCGTTTCTCCTCGGTGACACTGCCCCAAATTTCTGATCGACTCATCGGATCCAGGGGAAGTATCCTGACTGTCGTCCACACATGTGCAACCAGCCGAGATACTGCAGGTGGCTCGGCAGAGAATCGTATCAAGGTAACACTGGTCCTCTCAATTCAATTCTCGAATCGGTCTCGTCTCCTTTTTTCGGTGTCACGCGAGAAAGAGCTATGTGAGGATGATACCGCGAAGAATTGCTAGAACAGTCTTCGGTTCGAGCGGTCTCGTGTGGACCCTGTGCATCCTTGACCATGACGTCCGCTGGAGGCAGAGTCCGTTACCCCCCCCCCTCCGCGCAGCACTCAGCTACGTCGCCATCGATCCGGTCCAATCGGAAGCCACGGGGCTTGTTTTCTGGAAGGTCTCATTCACTTGCCGTCTTGGCATCGTATTCAGGTCTCTGCTCGTGAGCAACTATCTCCGATTTACTCGCCATCTCGGACTGCGACTCGGACTGTGACACAGACCACGTTCCTCGCCACGACGTGGTGCAACGACTCGTCCACGTCAATCTACCGCGATGATGGTGCAGTCCTGCTCCTACCTTCGAATTCTCCGATTGACTGGTTACAAGGGGCACGAACACACTAGCAGTTCACAGCTAGCCACGAAGTTATGTGTTCCTTTGGCATACCGGTAGGTGATTCTTGTATCTTAACACATCCAGTCAATGCAGGTTTAGGATGTACTGAATGGTTTGTATGGTGTGAGGCAAGGTGAACACGCTCTAGTGGAAGGAGCACGATTGATCGCCCGACGTAGCGAATGAACGACATGTACAGTCGCCAACCATTCCGAAATTGCCACCGTACCCAAGGATGTACGAACCATGCGTGCAACAAGGTACGCAAGACTCACAATACAATCAAAAATTGCTAACGCCCTGCTCTATCCGAGAAATTTCCCCGTGTCAGCCCACATCCCGCCGTAAGTCGGATATCATAACACTCCCGTCTGGATACCGGTGCCTGAGGGAAATCCACAGGGTACTGAAATAGCATCTTTCAGCCTATCACATCGAAGGTTAACTATGTCAATTCAAGACGCGAGGTCCCTCACCAAAGTAGACCAACTTGAATCCGGCCTCGTACGAGCCTTCGTCTGTCGACTTGAGCATTGCGAACGAGGAACAATCAGCTCGGAATAGTCTAATCCTGTCATCCTGTATCAAAGCTCCTTGCCAGTATACCGCCTGTACTCACAGGTACGAGGACAGGGCCTCCCCGAAAGTAAGATGGCATGGCATCGAAGGTGCTTCTAACCACATTCCTTTCCCTGCAAAAGAACCAAGCTCGACAGCGAGAACAGAAGCCCCAGACGCACAGCTTCAAGTTGATGCACTGTGAAACCTGTCCCTTCTATTTGAGCCGTGTAGAGGAATGAGTGACACGCAAAGTCTGTGAATATTATAGGCGCGATCGGTACTACAAGGAGACATGCGGCCCTGCGTTATCCGTACAGTCACAAGATGGCGGGGCAATTTCACTTCCGCCTTCCGCCTCACTATGAGATATCTTTCTGCCTGTGTTAAGATTGGTCCTCAGGACGGTGTGTCGTGTCCGCTCCCCCTGCGCCTCCAAACTGCCAAAGGTCCTTACCATACTAGCCAGGAATTGGAGACTTGGAATGCGCTTCCATTGATATTCCAACGGGAACATGAATCAAGCGAGTACCAGAGGGAATGGAGTGCGGCATTGGCAGGCGGCCAAGTTATTTCCAATGGCGCGCCTCCATTCTGCGACAGGGGGCACTGGCATTGGCTTTTGGATGTGGCAGGCCGGCTCGCGGACCCCAGCCTCAGCGGTGGGGATTCCGATGGACGTGTTTTGATAGCTTGTAAACCCCTCTACTCGATAAGCCTCTGGGTATAGGTATCAAAAGGAACTTCCTGAGAATTTCGACCTTCGAGAACCAGACTGGTTGTAGGGGTGCTCAGGCCGTTCTGGGGTCACGCGTGGTGAACTACAACGTGGAACGATCAGAATGCGTGCACTGCATGGAGCCTCCTCTCCCACATCAATTAGGATGATTTGGAAAACCTGGCGAGCTGTGCGAGAAATTCTGGGTTGGAGGCGTTGCGCTAACGTAAAGGTCGGCTGTGTCAGTTAAGGAGCTGTTTCCATAAACGGACGCAGTTCGAACAAGTAAGTGTGTGCTTTGACGTCGATTGACTCAGTGTTCCCTCACAGGTGGCAAGCCGCGGCGGCGCGCATGCGATTGCGTCAGCTTGGCAGTTCAATCCCCTCTTTGTATGCAACAATTGGAACCGAAACTCAGCCAGACATAAAAGGGGGAACAGGATTGCTTCCAAACTTGTTCAAGCTCTCGTTCCCTGTCGTTATCGAACACTACTCCTTCATCACGGGTGTTGTTTGGTTCACACCTACATGTTTGTTCCGTTCGTCACGCAACAGTCTCAGCGTTTGGGTCGCCGTAAAGGGGGTGGCGGAGGAGGAAAAGGTGGTGGGAGCAGCGGCTCATCAGGCTCGTCAGGCAGCGGCAGTTCTTCTGGTTCTTCTGGTGGCAAGTCGTCCGGTGGGTCTGGTTCCTCGAGCGGCAAATCTGGTGGGAGTAGTAGCACTCCAAGTGGTGGAAAGACGACCACCGTGCCATTGACCAGCTCTACGGCCAGCGGGAAGAACACGGCGACTGCTTATGGGTCCGGTGGTGGAAGCGCGATCGTCATTTCTTCCGGTCAGCTATTTGCCGGCAGGTCGGCAGGAGGAGGCACAAGGGGTCAAGTCTTCGGATCGAGGTGGGTGTCCTGATCGATCGGCCAGCTTGCTTGTTTCACTTATCGTTTGATCCGTAGGGCATATGGAAGTGGATATCCAGGGGTCACAGGCCTTGGTGTCGCAGGGCGAGGGTTTCCCTTTTGGTTTTGGCCCGTCGTCTGGACTGGTTATCTTGTCCCAAATGGATCATACTTGCAGGCGCCAGAGGTATGGTATCTCTCACGTGTCAGCCGCTGTTCCACTTGACATTTGGTTCATTGCAGTATGGAGATGCGCAAAATACTAGTCGCGTTGGTGGACCGATGACAGAAGCAACGTTTTCCTCCAATAGCGGTAACACGACCTTTCACGTCCTCTCCGACAACAGTACGATCGCGTCGCTCATCTCTTCCATCGACGCCAACTGTTCTGCCTACCTCTCATCTTCCAGTTCCACGTCGCCGCAAACATACAACGCGTCGTCGCCACAGGCTCCCCAACCCGAACAAGTAATACAATACTACCGCGCTAGCAGCATCGTTCTCACACTCGATGGTTATAATAATTCGGCTACGCTCAGTAGCAATCCCAACGCTACGGATTCGCCGCTCCCTTCGAATACTAATATGACACTCTTGGATTGTTTGAACCAGACGATCGGATCCTCTGCACCACTTGTTAACGGTGCTGGTCCACAGTGGTCGACGGTTCCGTCCAGCGCCCCCCTCTTGGTGTTTTCGTTGGCGGTGTGGTGGCTTCTTTCTCTTTGACGAGAATGATGCCGTTACCTCCGGTTCTTTTATTTCCTTCACGAGAGAGGAAGCCACAGGTTGATATGCCATGCGGACGTCTTTTTATGTTTCATTTATGTTATTCGTCACATGTTAGTGTATCCCTCGCACAGTGTAGCATAGTCATTTTCCCGGAAGTTAGATCACACCTTTTTCATACGTACGACCATGTTGTCACTACCCACTTACAATCACTAGAGTTCGTTACGGCCAGAAGTATGAGTAATAAAACAAAGCGACAACGAGTAGCGCAGTCAACCAGCAAAGGTAAGCGATGTCACAATATCTACATAGCCCGGCAAAATTGGTCTGATGTTCGATGCCTGAAGTAATTGTTTCGTATTCTGCAACAATGTGCAACTGATTCGTAAGGGAAATTCTACACCAGTGTCCCTTGAGCGAAATTCGTAAGCGGGGTCAGGAAGAATACCTGACAAGCGTAATCACCACCAGCCTTTGAACAGGGTGGAAGCTTCTGCACGCGCTTCGACAATCCTACAGTTGGTGTCTCCTTCTCTCAGGTTCCTGCACCGGCATTACTCACATTTACTGAAAGTACGAGTCCGGAAGAATGTCACGCAGATCGTAGACATGTATTTTCCCGTCGTCTTCTCCGGCCGCGATGGAGTCGTCGTTGGTTGAGAGTGCGACGGACCAAACGAGGCTGTCGTGTTCGATGATAGGACCAATTCGTTCGTGCGTCGATCCATCCCAGAAGGAAAGTATCCGTCCTACCATGACGGCGATAAACCTTTGATTGCGCGCTAGAAGGATAGAAGCGGTGTATGAGGCATCGGGAACAGCCCATGAAATGAGCCACAATCCCGAGGACGCATCAAAGCAGCTGGCGCGCGCACTGACGGGTCCGCCGTACGTCGCTGCAAAGAGCCGACGACCGTGAGCCGACCACGCGAGCGTCGACGATATAAACGTGTGCTCCGGGAACGGAATGACCACTAACTGTTGGCCACTCTCGCAGCTGTAAATCCGGATCGATCTGGCACCCAGACTCTCTCCATTCGCTGCAGCGATGCGGTCGCCGTATGGAGAGAATCGTACCGCCGTCACGGGACCATCGTGCTGCAACGGCCCAGCAAGCCTTTGGCCGCTCGACATGCTCCAGATGAACACGGCATGATCGTCCGTCCCCGCCGCGAGCGTCGTCGAATCGGAGGCGATGTCGAGCGCGCACACCCTGCCTGTGTGGCCCCTGATCTCCAGGACCTTTTCGTGGGTTCGCGCATCCCACACGCCCACACTGCCCTTCTCTTCGCTGGCGCTCTTTCGGAGTCCACACGCCAGCCATTTGTGATCCGGCGAGACCGCGGCGGCACATATGCCCCCATCCATCTCGGCTCGAATAGGTTCGTGGATCTCCTGCCTGTCGTCCACTCGCCACCGCCGAAATGTGCCCTCTTCGTCGCCGCTCAATAGATGCTTGCCGTCCTCCAAGAAGAAGACTGAGTATACGTTGTGTTGAGTGTCGATCACGATCGCTTTTGAATCATCTGTGCCGGGTTTAGATATGGTACTAGTCATTACGAGTGTTTGTCGATGATGCAGACCACTTATAGGTTGCATACCGGTCCGAAAAAACTGGGCGGGTATAGGATGGTCGTAGTGCAACGTTGCGACCACCTAGCGACTTACATAATGATTGAAGGACACGATGTAGCTCATCCGAACCCAAAACGTCGTCATGTCGTCGTGGTCAACATATACAACGTTACTACTAGTACTCGTACCTGGATAACTTGAATCTCCCTGCCATCCCCGGCACTGATATACATGATGATTATAAAACCAAGTATTCAACAGAATTCAGAAAACCCTCTCGTGGTACAACAGTATAGAATACAGTCTATCTCCGCGCACAACCGGCGGCGCCGATCGGTGATATGTACAGATAGCCTCGAGAATGGATCCTCAAGCAACGATGAAAATATCGCTGGTAAACATTGAAGTCTGGTATTCAATTTCAACTAGAAGGCAGTCAGGTAGGGCAGAGGCACGGGCGTTTGAGCGAGTAGACCCACAATGAATCTCGTATTCGCCGGCTTCGGCATCTTCGGGGATTCGGATCTGAACTTGGCGTTTGTCCACTGGGACTGTGGCGAGCAGCCAAACCCCTAACGAGCTTGCTCAATGATGATGCTGGGTGAACTGGATGAAAAACGTACCATCTATATTGGCGAGAGATATATTGACTTTTGCGGAGTGTAAATCGGTCGCCCTGCGAAGAGGATGATGTGGGGAAGTGAGGTATACAAGAGCGCGCCGACATACCATTTGACCTCCTCCTCAGCACCCCTGTACCACAGGTCATCCTCGCCGGGTTTGAGAACGTAAAACCCGCCAGCGATAGGCGGTGGGTCGTCGGCCGCTGTAGGAACAATGTAGGAAAGCAGCCCGATGGTCATGAGCGCAAGTAAGGAAACAGGATACTTGGAGATCATGGGAGATCGCAAGGCTGAAAGGGGTCTACAGGTGCTAGAGAGCACGCATTCATAGCTGGGGTGTTAAGAATGGATGACAACCGAATTTAAGTCCTAAGAAGTGAAACAGTCGTGGAGGTAGGCGCAAGGGGGCAAGATTGAACCCAAGATGACGTGGGTAAAGAACGCAGTGACGGCCTACGCGACCTCAGTTCCAACCAACAACTTCTCGCCGAGGGTTTGTTTAGAGACCTCGATGGATCACTACTGTGTAGTAGAAGGGATTTACTTCAGTGTGGGTGGCCCCAATGTCAGTTGTGTTTGATACATCCGTCCCCTCTTCTAGATCGTGTTTCACTTACCCAAAGCACGTCGTAAATGGAATGTATGCTACCTTGGAGGCGAGATCAGGATAATATTGCCGATATGAAAAGAAAGCGACTCTAAGACCGAGCGCGGACCCAGTGAATATGTCTCCCTGGTGGCTGAGCCCATGGCATGATGGTACGCGGCTCAGAGAGGGCCACCGCTACTCAGGCGATCCTCCGTCTACACGATCGTTCAGTGTTTCGTATGAACTACAGGGACGGGAGGCAATGAATGAATGAAATGGGTACCATGTGATGGTGCTCAGCGCTCAGTGACGACGTGTCCACATCAAACGGGCGAAGCGTTCCAGGGGCAAAAGCCAGGAACCGGCACTATTGGCGGAGGCCTGGGATGTCAAGGGAGACGTGGGAGTAAAGTGTCAATATTTAAATTGCATGGCAACGCTGGACAGTCTACACAAGAATTGGTCAGTCTGACCACGGCACCGCGGGTTGTAATACTCTACCCCCGACTCTCCCTGGCTATGGCCCATCAACTCTGTTCACGCGCGCACGATGGTGACCTGTTCGACGTTCCATGCCAGCCAATCCCAAGAAGAGCCAGTGAGCCACAGGACATTAGGAGGATTTGAACGTACTGGCGTTGGTGCGGGTATGAGCTCGAGTGCGGTGAATCTCTTTGCCCGGATTACGCTCCGCGTTCGTTGTGCCCACCTCGCGTTGTCTTCTTGGCGTCCGTGGCCATGCTCAAGTTCTCGTCCCTCGCCTCCACCCGTCCTGCTCAAACACATTTAGATACAGTTTTTATCTTGGTTCATTTTAGCCCAGTAGTTTCCCATCCTGTACCTATGTACACAATGCATGTACAGATAAAACCCTCCACCAGTTGCGTGTCGCACAACTTGATCAACAACACGATGGACCACCTCACATATCCCTATGATCTTGACGCATTCATCTTTGAGCGCATCCTCGACGAAAGTGGGTCGATCCGCTAGCCACAATCCCTGGTGTGAATCGTGTCGCTTCAACCTTTCCCCATAGACACCAATTTTCACTTTTTGATCGTGCTTGGGACGCTCCCTGTCCCACCGCCAAATGCACGACAGCTCGAAGGAACTGTAACCAGCGTCTCCGAATCTGACGAAGGTTCCCGATCGCGACTTCCTGCTATTCTTCGCATCGAACGGACTGCATTCAACTCGGCCGCGTTCACTGATCACTTGTCCGAGGGAAGAGTCTTCGCGTCCACGAAACTCATCGGAAACACAGATATCGTACGTTCACTCTCAAACTCGCCATCGCATATATCACAAACTCACCTGCAGCCTCGATCGTCTGTTTACGCAGTATTCGTGGTTGCACGGTTGGCTCGTTCGCAAAGAGGACATGCCGGACGTCCAGGTTAGGGTGATATTCCCGGCGACGGAAGTTCACATCCAAAAGGTACTCGGTTTTCTTCTCTTTCCTCGTCCACACTGTTCTCATTCTCAGATATGGCGCGACGTTTGAATCGGACGATGACGCCCATCCCCAGTACACGACACAGGAACGCATCCTCGTCTCGGAAACGTCGGCGTTGTACCACGAAATCGTGAAGCCGTACATAGACGCCTTTCCTGCCTCACGCACGCAGTGGTACGACCCAGCGCCAGCAGTGGATCGCGTCGCGACGCTCACGCCTATATCGTAGGGTCAGAGACATCTTAGACGGCAACGCCGAAGCAGACGCGGTGCTCTGTCGCACCGACCGCTTC
>JBBPMU010000791.1:0-13866 GCA_038090475.1 Wakefieldia striispora | reverse complement strand
AGAATAGAGACATACTGTTCAGCATTCATCCTTCCTTCTACCTCTGCAAGGATTCCCACTCCATTCCAGCCCATGCATCCCCAAACCATCAAGGAACCTCCTCCAAACTTTACTGTCCCCTATACCTCCTTGTCTTCCAAAGGTTTTCCTGTCACTTTCCACACATACTTCCTTCTATCTGACCCAATCCTGTTGATCTTGGTCTTATCTGACCAAATTACCCTAGTCCAGTCTATATTTCCTATGCTTCATAGACAAGAGTGGCTTTTTTTTCTTGACTACAGGCTTTAGAGATGCAGACTTTAGCACATTGTGAATGGTTTTGGAAGAAACAGGGGAGGAGAGGATAGAATTTATGAGATGGATTGCCTGAACAGCATTTTCAACCTTACCAGAGGTAATACTAGAGATAATTCTCCTTTTGTCATTAGGGGTAAGCTTAGAAGGAGGGCCTAGTTTGGTGTTTTCCTTGTCTGGATGAATCTCTTTGATAACCCTGGCCACAGTGGACTTCCCCAGACCAGTTTGGGAGGATATTTGATACGAAGTAGCACTCAAACAAAACAAAGATGAAGGATCGTTGACGCAAAGTCAAGATCGATCCTCGACGCAGAGTCTGAGGACGTTGTCGAGCACAAAGCTACAACGGAGAAGACTACAACGGAAGGAAAAGACAACGGCATACTGAATTTGGGAGAGGGTTGTTGATAGAGTATAGCCCCAGTGAGACGAGGAGTTAATCCTTAAATCCTACCCTGGGAAGTAGAATCAAGTAGATAAGACTGGAGAACCAGTCAACTATGTACATGGGTTTATATACTATGGGAGGTTATGCATGGACCATGCTGTGCATATACTATTGTCCAATGATAAAAAGGAATTGAGAATCATACAATGCAAAGATCGCATATCATCAAGTAAGCATTCATGAGTCAATGGGAAAGGAAGAGAAGGGGAGTGCTGGGCCAATGGCAAAAGAAGATCAGAAGATAACATATCGGCCAATTGGCAAGTGCCAGAGTGGTCACGTGTGCCAGATCACGTGACTGAATGAAGTTTATACTGACATAGGAGCATACCAAAAGGGAGACGTCACATGATCGTGTGAAAGAATCATGTGACACGAATTACATGTTGGTGCTCGCCTTCTAGGGCTGAGCATAGCAAAGTGGTTCGTTAAGTAAAAAGTTCGATGAAGAATGATGGAATCATAACAATATTGTTCTAACAGAAAGGCCAGATTCAGAGAGGAAGAGGATATGAGCTCTGTTACGTGGGTGTGGAACAAAGACTTCACTCAGGATCCTTTCATACTCGTAGTGTCGTCGACGACTAGGAGCAGAGTATATGGCTATTGCTTGTAAGAGAGAAGCCCCAGTGAGTAACAAGAGATGGAAGACTGGAAGGGCTTAGCACAGGAGTTGAGTCAAGCGACCTTCTTCAGGAGTGAAGACTTTGCAGGCAGAAATGCGTAGAATTAGCTGAAGAGCTGTCTACTACAAGTCAACCCTTTATATACTAGGGGGGTTACCATAAATGGACGACATGTAAAAGGAAATCAACAAGACATGTTGCATCACGTGTATCATAAAAGGGAATCAACGAACGATGCATAAATGGAAATGCGGAGTCCCATGTCCAAGAAAGGAATCGGAGTCCCGTGTCCAAAAGGAGAAACAGAGTTCCGCTAAGTATAAGAGGAAAAGAGATAAATGGGACTTCCTGGTAGAAGTGATACAGAAGTCTGGGGGCATCCATGAACATGGGAAACAGCGGTGTTCCCGTGCAAAGTCTGAAGGTATACTTAGAAGTCATGAATAATAGGGTCATATTGACCACTATCAATGATCTCTCAAGTGAGGTCTCTATACGTTGTGGAAGAAACATCAAACCAATAGTGATCATATGAATGAGTAGGAAGGAAAAACGTATCCATGTCCGTATCGTCTTCACCAGAGAGTTGTCTCCAGATGATTTCGATGTTGCATTCCCAGGTATCCTCAAAATCTGTAACAAGCTCTAGCAGAGGCAGAAATGGGCTTCATGATGAAGTAGGGTTAGCTGAGTGGTATTTCTGCTCTTTATAGTGCTTATGGTTGTGTAAGTTACATAATGAGCCAGGGTTGGTGCACAGCATCCATTAGAACATTATGTTATTTACCAAAACATGATTGATAACATCATGCTCAAATAAGTGTCCCAATGACATAACATTTTAATCTGTGTGTATCTCAATGCCATGGCAACCATATTACATGACTAAGCACTCATCTTCAGGGCAAGGGTTAGGACTATTGATGACCCTGAAAGGGTCAGAGCTGATACATTTTGGTTCTTTTGCAAATGTCAAGTCTTTCCAAAATGGCCCAACATTGGGACATTTATTTGAGCCACTGTATCCCCTCAGCCAGTCAATTGACATTCCATTCCTTGGATACTCCTCCACTCATCCTTACCTCTTTAATGTATTCCATTGATCTAGACTAGTGAGTGTTTTCCTCACCAAGTCACCATAACCTCTGCTCTCGACTTTGCTAGTGCCTTCCACACCTGAGCATAAACAGTTGAACCTTGTAACCTTCGGTATGAGAGAATAGAGAGAAGGCCTTGTACCATCTTTTTAGGTTATGAGCCCTGGTTGATCACCAGCCTTGACATCTTTTATTTGCATGCCTTTATCTCCCTGTCATGCCCTTGATTATGCTGATCATGGAACCATTTGAGGTTTACTGGTTCACCCACCTGTTGTTGCTTGTACTTCAAGTGATGACACTCCTTGCAGTGCAAGAGGTCACACAGATGTTTGCCAACATCTTCATACTTTTTTTTGCAGATGGATACCTCATGTACCATCTAACTCATGGTGACCTTTTTGGTCACTTCACTCTGTTCTTTGCCTATTGTGTTGAATCTATGTAGTATCTGGTTACTGAACATCTCCTTGACCAGACTACCATTCGACCAGGTAGAGAACAATTCCCCTGCCCCAAGGGAGAACCCTTGTCCTATACCTATCCAGAACCAACACCAAAACTCTTGCCCCTCTTGTGCTCACCCTGGAGAACATCAATGTCCTCCATCTATGCATTTGAGCCATGCACCTAGCCTTTTCCCTGGATGTCCACAGCCTACAGATTCACCTGAATTCCAGGTTCCATGTCCTTTTTGTCATCATCTCTGTCAGGAACAGGAGGTTTGTTACAGTAGTCATCCTGATTCTCAGTGGCACCACCACTATGTTCATTGGGAGAGTACACATTTTGTTAATCAGTGGAGAGACTTTGGATTCAACAGACACCCTATAGCCCCTGGCTACCAAGGTTGGCTCTCAGTCATACCCATGGACTGAGTAGCCTTTGCCAGAGAGCAATGCCTAAGGAATCCTGAATACCAGCATTGACTTAACCAACCAACTAGACCTTGTCGATCCCCTACTCCTCCTCCACTGTATTACCCACAAAATGGCACCATCCTCACTACCTGCAATGAACCTATCCCTGACTGCCCCTCCAACCCTCCCCCTCCTCAATTGACAGATGTTGAACACTCAGAGGATTCTCATCCACTCAGTAGAGAGGAACAATGCCCTCTCTCTCCCAGGTCTCTCCTTCAACAGGTTGCAGACTGCATTACTGTTATGAAACCATACTTTATTCTGAAAAGACGCTACACTTTTACTGACACTTTTCAAACTTTTACCTAGTAACTATTTTCTTGCAGCAATCCAATTGAAGAACGCCGTCTACATGTATTTCGAAGATCACGTGACTCGACGTCACCTGATGTTTATCTTTTGGTACGCTCCTGCCACAGTATAATTTCCTTCATCACGTGATCTGTGGCACGTGATCACTTAGCGGCACTTGCCGATTCGCCATCGGTCGAGACTTTCAGACTTACTCCCGGCGGCATCTCTTTGGGAATAACCCCTTTTCCACTTTTGGACACATTGACGATTTATCTCTTAGTCATTTCCTCTTACGAAACTACCCGATCGTGATCGTATCAGAAGGCACATGCCACAGAGAGCTGTGCATCTTACTCATTTACTTTTACTCACGATACGTTTCCATCAGACAGACATTACCATATGAAGATTACTGGGTCTTACACCCGAAGGGCACTTGCCATATTTAGTATTTCCTCTTTGGACTAGTTGGTCTGTGCGCACCTCGCCAGACATATATAAGTAGAGTACACCTGTAGACTGGTTCTCCAGTCTTTGCTATTTTGAATATCATACCCAGGTGACTTTCGTCTAGGCAAGACCCTCTTAGGATATTCTGAGAGGCTACTGGGAAAACTCTTCTATCATTTACACTCCTAGCCAGAGGATAAACAGGCACTTTCTCTCTTTCTGAACGAAGATACCGCCGGGGGCGAAGACTTCGCCTTTGAGGTTCTGAGTTCAACCTTCGACTTGTTGTCTCGTTTCAATTACCATGGAGATGTGAGACATATGAGTTATTGATAATGGGGATGGAACTTCAACAGCTTTTCACCCATCTCCATATGGACTCACATAAGCAACTGAGCAATCTTCCAGACTCCCCACCCTCTGGATGACAAGATTCTGAACCAGCTGATGAATGAAGAAGACCTCCTTCCTATCTTCTTTGGATCAGATTGCGCACCCTATTGGAACCAGGATTTTCCACCAATAGAGAGGTTGGTTCAACCATTTAAACTGCAAGTTGCAGAGACCAACACCCTTGACACAACCATCCTTCCATGTTCATCATATTTCCCATCAGTCTCTTTTTTCTATTTATATGTACAGGTGCTGGCTGGGCTTTCCCATCTGAGACTTACAGTATGACTCTACTCCATCTGCTCTGACTCATGACTATGGTTTCGAAATCTACTGGAAAGATATGTTCCCTGACTTCACTTATACTCAGTGGATAGATGACTGGAGATGCAGTTTGAATTCCTCCAGAGATGACTTTGTGGACTCCATTAGAATGCCAAACATCCATGTCGATCCCCTTTCCTGGCACAACATCCACTGCTTCCATAATCCTCCTACTCCTCCACTTAAAAACTTTCATTGTACTGTCGATAATCAACTTTGATGAGAGTGGAAGAAGGACAAGAGAAATGCTCAAACCATATGAGCCCAGCAAGTTCTCAAGTCTAAATGAGCCAATGACCCAAAAGTTTGGGAGAGATGCCTTGAACTTATAAAAGGAGTGAAGCAGGACCAAGTTAGAAGAATGTCAGGATTGATATCACTACAGATGACTAGGCTACTATACAGGGAAAAGTGGGCTTGATAGAGTTTCAGGCAATACTTTCTTGGATTTGTATTCTTGGACAGAGTTTGACCATAAAGGCTTGTTCCATTTGTTTGTGAATGATAAGTCTAATCTATGTTTCAACAGAAAATGTCTTTCCCCAAAGCATCTGAATTTAAGCTTGAATCTTCTCTCCTTGCCAAGATCTCTGAACTCACAGGACAAGCAACTTACTATGCTTGGGCATGAAGGATTGAGGCTCTTTTCAGATTGCTCAACCTTTCTGGTTTTATTACCAAAGGATCTGACATCACATCTACCCTTGACATCTCTCCCACAGATACTGAAACGAGACTGAATGTCGAAGGTTGATTCTAACCCTAAGTTTGGGTTATCGTGAGGCGTAGTCTTCTAAGTCTTTCCTTGAGGCAAGACTTCCCTTAATCAATAGGGGAATCGTCATCGTCAATGTTGTTCAAAGTAAAAAGAGAAAGCAAATACTGTAGTATTGAAAAGAGTAAGGTGAAAGGAGTGCCAAGTACCCACTAAGGGGGAGTAAACCTAAAACCAAAGGCCTTGGCAACCTATGATCAAATGGATAAGACTGGGGTTACCAGTCGAATCCTCTAGCTACTTATAGTACAAGAGTTCGTGCATGGACCAAGCTGTGCGTATCCTAATCTAGTAATGTCCAAGTCATACCACCTGAAGGCAGCGTATCTTTACTAATGTCCGATGAGTAAGAGAAAGAGATAAGGAAAACGTACACAGCTCTCCGTGGCATGTGTCTTCCAATACGATCACAATCGGGGAATCTCCTGAGAACGAGAAACAGAAATGAAAAGGAAGTCTGAAAGTATCTGTGGGGTAACAGTCAAAAGATAAGCCCCAAGTAAGTCGGATGAAAACTCCGGTCCGATGTCCAGCTGGCCAAAGTCGGCTGAAACTCATCACACGTGTGGCAGATCATGTGGACTGAAAGGAATTTATATCCCACCATAAGAAGTCCTGTCTGTCAGGAATTGGCAAGTGCCGCTAAGTGATCACGTGCCCCAGATCACGTGATGAAGGAAATTATACTGGGGCAAGAGTGTACCAATAAGTCACGTGAAGTCACGTGGTTCGAAATACATGTTAGCAGGGGTCTTCAAGGACACCCTGTAGCGAATCGTGCAAGTGTCTGTTTCAAAGTAAAAGGAAAATATAAGTAAAGCATCATTGTCAAGGGAAAAAGTACAGATTTGTAACAGATACTGTATCTCAGGATGGAAGAAGTCGGACCAAAAGGCTCTTTCTTACCTGGTCTTTATGTCAGTCCAGAACCTTGCAGATGAAGCAGGAGAAGAGCATAGATCAGAGAGAACTGTGATGAAGGAGGCCAAAGATGGCAAAGACAAAGAATCTAAACATGCCTTTTACTCCCTCACTTTCAGGCTCTGGATTTTCCAAGAACCACAAGGCTATATTGATCATGGCTCAACTCCCTGACTCATTCAACAATCTCCATTCTACCCTCATCCAAACCATTGAAACCCATGATTTCAATGTTGAAACTATCACAGCTGCTATATTGAGAGAATGTGACATTTGTGTAGGTCATTCCCAACCACTTTATTCACTGAGGTACAGACCTCATCTTCCTCTCATACCAACATCATTCAGAATGGACCACCTAAAAACCATGGAAGAAATAATCCTGTACTCCACAAGACCAACCATCCAAATCTTCATCTTCTTCACAGAAACAAAGAAACACTATGAAGATGAATAAGAAACAATGGTATGAAAAAAGGAAAGATGAAAAGATGAAGAAAAAGGGAAAAGGAAAGGCCATGGAAGTCATTGCAAATGTGATGATTACTGAACCAACCTATGCATCTATCAAAGAAGAAGCTTTCTATGGACACATCAAAAGAGATTTTGATACCACTCTTCTTTCAAGAATGAGTGAGACCCCATAGTGCTTTCATCGAACCTATACTTGATGAAACTACCTTCAATTCTGATATAGCTGAATATGGTTGGGATGGCCCTTCCAACCTCGATGTGATGGACATATCTCCAGACACACAGCCCTTTCTCTGACACAGGAATTCCTTCTCTATCTGAGAAATTACCTGCCCTCGCTCTTCTAGGTAGAATTTCTACAAAAGCAAGATCCACTTGGGATTTTACAAACCCATTAACCTTTCTTGACAACATACAGAACATCACTTATCATGTATGCAACCACATACACTTCCTCCACTATGGAGAGATGATGCTGTATTCCCAACTGATGAATCTACCATCACTTCTTTGCTTTACACCATTGAAACTAAGACACATCAAACACAGGAATGTTGGATGATCAATAGTGGTTGCACAGACCACATCACTCCATATTTGGACAATTTTGCTCACTCCACCTGACTCTCAGTGACAGTTGACAATGGATCTACTACTAAACTTCTTGGTCCAGGCACTGTCATTATCCATCCAAATGATCTACCACTCTTCCTTCTTGAAAATGTTTGGTATGCACCTCATGCAGCACATAGATTATTATCTGTACCAATGCTTACATCCCTTGGCTTTAATGTAATGTTGAGGGCAACAAAACCATGATTTTGAACACTGACAATTCTCCAGTAATACAGGCCACTGCTTTATTTCCAGAGAACAACCTGCACTAGCTTCAGTCAAAACAGATTACTCCAGGACAGATTGCATCATTACAAGGACAAGATAACTTCTCATTATGGCATCTCCATATGGGATACTGTTCAAAGAATACACTTTGACATCTTGTTTCCCATTCGACTGGTGCTCCTACCATCACTCTCCTTCTATCCAATATGTATACCCTGTAAAGGTTGTGCTAAAGGCAAGATGACAGATTGGTCATTTGGATCATCGTCAAAGTGAACAACTTGTCCTCTTGCTCTTCTTTACACAGACCTCATGGGACCAATGCCTGTAGAATCAAGATTTAGGAAACAATTCATTCTTACATGTATTGACAACTATTCTGGCTATGCCACCCTTGCTTTTCTCTAGGAGAAATCCCAGACTTTACAACATCTCAAGGTGATTTTTACTTTTCTCAAGACACAACTCAACCTTTGCATCACTTCTGTCCATTCAGACCAAGGAGGAGAATATATGTCAAATGACATCACATTGTTCTTCACATCCAGAGGAATCTGACATCAGACCTCTGTCCCTCACACTCCTGAACAAAATGGACTGTTACACTTGACCCTGAGTCATAGTGCCAACAATGAGGGGTTCATCCAAAGTTGACTGTACCAGGCAACAATGGGCATAATCTCCAGTGCATGGAGATGACCAAGAGGAATGCTAAGACTCTTGATATTCTGGAGGTGTCATAGGGGCACACCAGTACAATGACCAACCTGATGGTCAAAGAGTGACTTAGATCTACTAACTGGTGGGGCAACCAAACCATCAGAGAGGAGCCACTTCTCAGGGAGAAATGTGTGCATAGAATTAGCTGGGGAGCTACTACAAGTTATGTGAGTTTATATACTGTTTAGTGTATGGTTTAGGGCTGGTCTCTAAAGCATGTAAAAGGGAATCAACAAGATGTGTAGCATGTAAAAGGAAATGTCTGAAAGGAGAAGATGGAACTCTGAGAGGATAAAAGGAGAATGTGCATGAGTCTGGGGGAGTCATGTGCAGAGGAACCCAAGAGACAGTTAGCTCAAGGTAGCAGGGCAGAGTTCCTTGTACAAGAAAGGAAAAGGCAAGCTGGACTAAAAGGGGATGTCCAAGGAGAAGAGCATAGCCAGCTTGGAAGGTTCCATGGGTATGTGTATGGAATTGGTGGTGGCAAGTCTTGAGTTGCAAGGTGTCACATGGTATGTATCTGGAGGTTCCTCAAGAAGAGAGTCAGAGGTCATGTGTAGAGAAGTCATGTGATGGGCTGTGGGATGGTCATGTGATGTGAAGATCTCATGTTTGGGTGTGATGAAGAAATTCCTTCAAAAAGGGGAAAGATAATGAAATGAGATGAAACGTTGAAGGTTGAACCTCAAACCTCAAAGGTGAAGTCTTCCCTAACAACAGGGTATCTGCAGATATACCTTGCGACACAAAGTCAGCAAGGGAAACTCTGACACAAAGTCAAGAGCTTGTCAGGACACAAAGTCCTAACGGAGTCCAATGATCGAGTAAAGTGAAAGAGTGCCGTTTATCCTCTGGCTAAGAGTGTAAATGAATAGAGAGAATTTCCCAGTAGCCTCTCAGAATTCCTAAGAGGGTCTCGCCTAGAAGAAAATACCCTGGGGAGTATATTCCAAATAGCAAAGACTGGGGTTACCAGTCGATGCGTCTTCTACTTATATATGTACATGTGTCTGTGCACGGACCAGTATCGTAAAAGGAAAATACTAAATATGGTGAAGTGCCCTTCAGGTGTAAGACCTGGTAATCCTCATATGGTAATGTCTGTCCGATGGAAATGTATCATGAGTAAGGAGATATGAGTAAAACGCACTGCTCTCTGTGGCACGTGCCTTCCAATACGATCACGATTGGGTAACATTGTAAGGAGAAATGACTAAAGATAAGAAATGTCAATATGTCCAAAACAGGTTATTCCCAAAGAGATGGCCGCCGGGAATAAGTCTGAAGTCTCAACCGACAGCCCAATCGGCAAGTGCCACAAAGTGGTCACGTGCTCCAGATCATGTGACGAAGGAAGTTATACTGGAGTAGGAGCATACCAAAAGATAAACATCAGGTGACGTCAAGTCACGTGATCTTCGAAATACATGTAGACGGCTTTCTTCGAGGATTGCCGCAAGAAAAGAGGAGTCCTAAGTAAAAGTTTTAAAAGTGTCAATAAAAGGAAGCGTCTTTCAAGAATAAAATATGGTTTTATAACAGATAAGATGACAGAAAGAAAAAAGATGACCACATCTTTCAGGGTGATTGATAGGTGTGGGAACTTGTTCAGTTTTCATGGAAAACCATAACATGGATGTGTCAAAAGATTCAATCATACATTGATGGAGAAAGCACAAGCCATGAGACTTCATGCCTGTCTTCCTAGGATGTTTTGGCAAGATGCCCTAGAGACCTCCCTACATGTTTATAACAGACAACTGATGAGAAGACTCTCTTGGAGAACTCCACATGAAGTCATGTATCAGTCAAAACCAGACATCATCAGCAAACTGACCTTTCCCTGTAGTTAAGGCTCCAGACACTACAGGGTGGCCCAGAAGTTGCCAGAACTGTGACAGACTGGGAAACACTGTGGTGATCTGGGAGAAGCTGGAAATACTGGAAAAATGTTGTAGGACATGATGTAAACTTTTAAAACTTGACCAAATATATCAAATCTGACCAAACATGCAAATCAAGCCAAACAAACTAAACCTAATCAAGTATATCAAACCTAACAAAACAAACAAAACTTGACCAAGACCAACTAAACTAAATCTGACCAAACAAGACAAATCTGACCAAACAAACTAAACCTACCCAAATCAATTAAACTTGACCAAACCAACTAAACCTAATCAAACAAACCAAAACAAATCAAACTGACCAAACATGACCAAACAAACTAAACTTGGCCAAATCAACTAAACCTAATCAAACAAACCAAATCTGACCAAACTGACCAAACATGACCAAACAAACCAAATCTGACTAAACCAACTAAATCTAGTCAATAAATCAAATCTGGCCAAATAAACCAAACAAATCAAATCTGACCAAACTAACTAAATCTGATCAAATAAACCAAATCAGGCCAAACAAACCAAACCTGACCAAATAAACCAAACAAGACCAAATAAACTAAACTGAACCAAACTAAACTGGACCAAACAAACCAAATCAGACTAAACAAATCAAACTGTTATGAAACCATATCTCACCACTGAAAGAGACGCTACATTCTACTGACACTTTTCAACTTTTACTTAGAACCCACTTTCTTGCGGCAATCCGATTGAAGAACGCTGTCTACCTGTACTTCGAAGATCACGTGACTTGACGTCACCTGATGTCTCACTTTTGGTATGCTCTTACAACAGTATAATTTCCTTCGTCATGTGATCTGTTGCATGTGACCACTTTGTGGCACTTGCCGTTTAGGCCGTTGGTTGAGAACTTCAGACTTATTCCTGGCGGCCACTCTCTTTGGGAATAACCCCTTTTCTTCTTTGGACATATTGACAATTTCCCACTTAGTCATTTCCTCTTACAATGTTACCCGATCGTGATTGTATCGGAAGGCACGTGCCATAGAGAGCAGTGCATCTTACTCATTTCCTTTGACTCACGATACGTGCTAATCGCACAAGACTTTCCTTATTCGATTATTCGGACGTCGTATGTTTTCTCCTTTACTATACTTGGATTCGCACAGCATGGTCTGTGCACAATACGTTACACTATTTAAGTAGACACACCTTGTAGACTGGTTCCCCAGTCTTTGCTACTTGATAATCATATGCCAAGGTGGTTATTTCTAGGCAAGACCCCTTCGGGATATTCTGAAGGGAATACTTGGTTTACTCTTACTCATCCACACTCTTAGCCAGAGGATAAACAGGCGCTCTCTCCTTTCGAACGACGATACCACCAGGGGCGAAGACTTTGCCTTTGAGATTTCCGAGTTCAACCTTCGACATATTGTCTCGTTTCACAAACTAGACTAAACAAATCTTATTAAACTAAACCTGACCAAAACTGACCAAACCTACTGACCAAACAAACCAAACCTGATCAAACAAATTAAAATTGATCAAGTATGTCCTTCTCTTCTCTCTTTTCTATTTCAAATGACCTACTTTTTATAATCTTTTTTTTCTCTTCACTCTTCACTCCACTCACCACCATCTATCAACTCTCACTTCCCATCATCCCCCCCAGAAGTGAAACGAAGTTACACTTAAACAAACGAAGGTTCAATGACACAGAGTCGGGGAACAGAGTCTTGACGCGAAGTCAAAGACAGAGGTCGAGCGTAAAGCTACGACCAGGGAACGTTCGAGAAAGAAAGGAGAAAAGAATAGTGTACTTTATGTGGGTGAAGATGAGGGGTCCAAGTGAGGTGAGGAGCTATCCTTAAATCACTCCCTTGGAAGAATGATCAAGTAGATAAGACTAAGGAAATAATCGACTATGTACATGGGTTTATATACTATGGGGAAGCGTGCACGGACCATGCTGTGTGTATCGTATTGTCCAATCGGAAAAAGAGGATGAGAGTCGTATCATGCGAAGAACACGTATCATGAGTCATTGTCTATGAGTAAAGATAAGAATGATAAGGACGAGCCAATAGCAGAAGAAGAGCAGAAGGTTCACTATTGGCCAATCGGCAAGTGCCGCAAGTGGTCACGTGTGTCAGATCACATGACTGAAGGAATTTTATACTGACATAGGAGCATACCAAAAGAGGGACGTCACGTGATCGTGTGAATGAGTCACGTGACACGAATTACAGGTTGGGACTTGTCTTCAGGGACTGTTATGAACTCTATATTTCTATTCCTGAAAGATGCTATATTTCACTTACACCTTTCAAACTTCTTCCTAGAACCCTCTTTCTTGCAGCGATCTGATTGAAGAAAGCCGTCTACCTGTATTTTGAAGATCACGTGACTCGACGTCACCTGATGTCCCCTTTTTGGTATGCTCCTGCAACAGTATAATTTCTTTCATCATGTGATCTGTTGCACGTGACCACTACACAGCACTTGCTGTTTGCCGTCAGTCAAGACTTTCAGACTTATTCCCGGCGGCATCTATTTGGGAATACCCCTTTTCTACTTTTGGACATATTGACGATTTCTCTACTTAGTCATTTCATCTTACGAGACTACCCAATCGTGATCGTATCGGAAGGCATATGCCATAGAGAGCTGTGCAGTTTGTCATTTCCTATGTGTCACGATATGTGCTTATTGCACAGGACTTTCCTTTTACAGATATTTGGACATGGTATGATTTCTGTATTACTATACTCGGATTCGCACAGCTTGGTCTGTGCACGATCTTGTACACTATTTAAGTAGTAGACGCATCAACTGGTAACCCCAGTCTTTGCTACTTGGAATACAATCCCCAGGTTGTTTTCTTCTAGGCAAGACCCCCTTAGGATATTCTGAGGGGCTCACTGGGAAACTCTTACTATTCATTTACACTCCTAGCCAGAGGATAAACCGGCACTCTCTTCTTTCAAACGAAGATACCGCCAGGGGCGAAGACTTCGCCTTTGAGGTATTAAATTCAACCTTCGACTTGTCGTCTCGTTTCAGGGACTGAGTCTAGCGAAGAGTTCGTTAAAGGGTAAAAAGTTCGATAAGGAATGATGCAATCATAACAAGAAGAGGGTGATGATGATGGCAGGGATGAGGAGAGGTTGATGATGGTGAGAGGAAGGAGGAGAAGAAGAGGAGAAAGGTTATAGGAAAAGAAAGAGGAAGTTGTGGGAAGAAAAGGGAGGATGAAACATAATATATAAGTGTATCAAAAGTGTAGTAACAGTGTACCAAAAAAGTGTAATAAAAGTGTACTAAAAAGTGTACAAAAGTGTAGTTAAAGTGTATTAGAAGTGTACCAAAAGTGTACTAAAAGTGTACTAAAAAGCATACAAAAGTGT
>JBBPMU010000790.1:0-13874 GCA_038090475.1 Wakefieldia striispora | reverse complement strand
GGTTGGAGGTCAGGTCAGAGGTCAGAGTCAGATTAGAGTCAGGTCAGAGTGTCAGAGTCAGGTCAGAGTATCAGGTCAGAGTGTCAGAGTCAGGTCAGAGTCAGGTCAGAGGTTAGATCAGAGGTCACGTCAGAGGTCAGAGTCAGATCAGAGGTCAGAGGTCAGAGTCAGGTCAGAGGTCAGGTCAGAGTGTCAGAGTCAGGTCAGAGGTCAGAGGTCAGAATTCAGGTCAGAGGTCAGAGTCAGGTCAGAGGTCAGAGGCTAGAGGTCAGAGGTCAGGTCAGAGTCAGGTCAGAGGTCAGGTCAGAGGTCAGAGTCAGATTAGAGTCAGGTCAGAGTGTCAGAGTCAGGTCAGAGTGTCAGAGTCAGGTCAGAGTATCAGGTCAGAGTGTCAGAGTCAGGTCAGAGTCAGATCAGAGGTTAGATCAGAGGTCAGGTCAGAGGTCAGAGTCAGGTCAGAGGTCAGAGGTCAGAGTCAGGTCAGTCAGAGGTCAAAGATCAGAGGTTAGAGGTCAGAGGTCAGGTCAGAGTGTCAGGTCAGAGTGTCAGAGTCAGGTCAGAGGTTAGGTCAGAGGTCAGGTCAGAGATCAGAGGTTAGGTCAGAGTGTCAGGTCAGAGTGTCAGATAAAAGTAAGAGTCAGATTAGAGAGTTAGAGTCAGAGGTTAAAGTGTTAGAGTCAAAGGGTGGATAGAGGATTAGATCAGAATATCAGATCAGAGGATCAGATCAGAGTGTCAGAGTGTCAGAGGATTAGATCATGGTGTCAGAGTGAGAATTAGGTCAGAGGTCAGGTCAGAGTATCAGGTCTGGTATTACCATGGCTCAGTCTGGCCCAACAGTCCCAGCTTAGTCCCAGCTCAAAGGACTAAAGGGTTTATAAAATCATAGGCCAATCTTAGAGCCTTCAAAGCCCCTAAAGATGACCTAGCCTTCTATGTTATAGTTTTTCTAGGGATTAAGAAAACAGAACTATGAAATGTGACTGACACATACAGTAGGCCACAAAAGATGTGTCCATCTTTTTCTTTTCCTCCTTTCTAGATTAGAATAGTTGCCATCATAGATCATTAACAGATCACAAGGATGACTGATCACATCAGCAAGATCTACAAATGTTTACACTTACAATAGAACAGGCATGATCAACATGACCTGTCAAATCACATGACCTCTAGACTCTTGCTCATGGAGCACACTACACTGACTAATCATGTGATGTATCATATGACCTTGATGAGACTGGAGTCAGTATGTGTTACACATGTGTGGAACAAAGACATGGCTGACTCTCCTTATCATACTTGAGGAGTTCGACAGTGTCCTGGAGCAGAGTATTGACTAAGACTGGTTAGGGTAAAGTCCTATGCAGATAGATAACTCAAAGGGCTTAGCAGCACATGGGTAAGATGAGTGACCTTCAGAGGAGTGAAGTCTTTGTAAGGCAGAAGTGTGGAGAATTAGCTGAAGAGCTATTCTACTACAAGGCAAGTATTTATGTATACTACAGGGGACAAATAGAAGACAACAACATGTCATGTATCTAAGAAAGGGAATCAACAAGACACATGTCATGTAAAAGGAAATCAACAAGGCATGTAGCACGTAAAAGGAAATACCATATGTATGTGGAAGCAGAGTCCCATGTCCAAGAAAGGAATTACTAAAAGGGAAAAGCAGAACTCCATGAGATATAAATGGAAGACAAAGTATAAGGGGACTGCCAGGCACAGAAGTAAAGGAAACTCCTGGTTAATCCATATAATATGGGAATGTGGTAATTCCCATTAGAAGTCAAAAGGAAGTTTGTCATGGGTAAACAATAGGAAAGTGTTGTACCCAGATGTAGGGGCCACAGTGGAAGAAATATGATGCCAGTGTCTGTCAAAATCAGAAACAGGAATAAAGAAATAAACATCCACACTAGCTTCTAGCCCAGTGAATGCCTGTTCCAAGATTAGAGTTTCCTCATCTGAGTCCCAAGTGGTGGTGTCAGCTGAAACCATAACAGTATGACTCAGTCAGAACACATTCTCCCACAGCACCTTCTAGGCCACAGCTATGGTTCTTCCTTCATCTCTATAGCTGTGGCATTCCATTTCCTATTATAGACAAGGACTCCCATCATGCCACTGCTGCCTACATGTACATATTATCAAGAAGAGACAAGTTTTTTGACATGCCCCTTTGGAGAAAGCCTCCTGCCTTCTCCCTTCCACCTATTTAGACAGATGGAGTCCCACATTCCCACTTCATACACTCATCCCATTCTTAGACTTATAACTTGCATTGCTGAGAAGCCCACCCTAGAGTACTCATACAGTACAGTGTATATACCCATAGATATCCTGTATGTGTTACGGATTTCGAAGATACTTGGGAACGCGACGTGGAAACTATATGGAGACAGGTCTTTGGTGAAGAAGAAACGGACATGGATACGTTTTTCTTTCCTACTCATTCCTATGATCGTTACTGGTTTGATCTTTCTTCCACGGTGTATAGAGACCTTACTTGGGAGATCATCGACAGCGGTCAATACGACCCCTTGTTCCATGACTTCTAGGATTATCTTCAGACTTCTCACGGGAACACCGCTGTTTCCCATGTTTACGGATGCCCCCGGACTTCTGACTCACTTCTACCGGGAAGTCCCATTTGTCTCTTTCCTCTTATACTTAGCGGCTCTCTGCTTCCTCTTTTGGACTACTGGACTCTGCATTTCCTTTTACGTGTATGTTTCCTTTTATGTGTTCTTTGTTGATTCCCTTTTACGATACATGCGACGCAACGCATCTTGTTGATTTCCTTTTACGCGTCATCCCTTTATGGTAACCCCCCTAGTATATAAAGGGTCGACTTGTAGTAGATAGCTCTTCAGCTTATTCTATGCATTTCTGCCTGCAAAGTCTTCGCTCCTGAAGAAGGTCACTCGACTAAACTCCTGTGCTAAGCCCTTCCAGTCTTCTGCCTCTTTCTACTTACCAGGGCTTCTCTCTTATGAGCGATAGCCATATACTCTGCTCCTGGTCGTCGACGACACCACGAGTACGAAGGATCTCGAGTGAAGTCTTTGTTCCGCACCTGCGTAACAGTATGGATCTCCAGCTAATTCTACATATTTCTATCTGCTTCATAGCTCCTTAGTGATGGGTCAGTGAGCACTCTATTGAATAGGTCTAAGTCAGAGGTCAGGTCAGAGTGTTAGAGTCAGGTCAGAGTGTCAGAGTCAGGTCAGAGGGTTAGAGGTCAGGTCAGAGGTTAGAGGTCAGGTCAGAGTGTCAGAGTCAGGTCACAGGTCACAGGTCAGGTCAGAGATCAGGTCAGAGGTTAGAGGTTAGGTCAGAGTGTCAGAGTCAGGTCAGAGGTTAGGTCAGAGTGTTAGGTCAGAGGCCAGAGGTTAGATCAGAGGTCAGAGGTCAGGTCAGAGTGTCAGAGTCAGATCAGAGTGTCAGAGTCAGGTCAGGTTAAGGTGTCAGAGTCAGGTCAGAGGTCAGGTCAGAGTGTTAGGTCAGAGGTCAGAGGTGTTATAAAATCACACTTTATCTTTGAACATTAATGCTCTATTTATTTTCAAACCTTTACCTTTTTAACAGACACTACAAACTTCACTACAGGAGTCCTCAAAGACTTCTGCCAACATGTATTTCAAACCACATGACTCTCTATCACATGACTTATTGGTATGCTCCTACCTCAGTATAATTTCCTTTGTCACATGATCTGAGGCATGTGACCTCTTGCAGCATTTGCTGATTCCTGGAAGACAGGACTATTCCTATGCCAGTATACAAATTCCTTTCAGTCCCCAGGATCTGGCACTTGGGAGACACCTTTTGGCCTTTTTGGCCAGACAGACATCAGACCATTGTTTATTGGACTTACTTTGGGGCTTATCTTTTGACCATTACCCCACAGATACTGAAGTGCAGCTACACTCAAATGATCAAAAGAAGATGAAAGGAGTATAAGAGCACCTGGTTCTAAGGGCGCACCACTCAAAAAGGCAAGGAGCAAGCGTTGGTGGAAGTCGTGGAGTGGAATGATGGAGGAGAGATTCCAAGTGAGACGAGTAGTACCCTTAAATCGCTACCCTTGGAAGTAGGATCAAGTAGATAAAACTGGGGAATAATCCATATGTACATTGTTATGCGGGTGTGGAACAAAGACTTCGCTCGAGATCCTTTCGTACTCGTAGTGTCAGCGATGACTAGGAGCAGAGTATTGCCTATCGCTCGTGAGAGAGAAGGCGTCAATCAAAGAGACAGAGACTGGAAGGGCTTAGCGCAGGAGGTAAGTCAAGTGACCTTCTTCAGGAGCGAAGACTTTGCAGGCAGAAGTGCATAGAATTAGCTGAAGAGCTATTCTACTACATCGGCGGGTATTTATACTAAGAGGTACAAATAAAGACAAATAGTCCAAAGAGGAAAGTAACAAGACACATCGCGTCGCGTGTATCGTAAAAGGAAATCAACAAAGGACGCGTAAAAGGAAATGTACGTGTAAAAGGAAATGCAGAGTCCTGTGTCCAAGAAAGGAATCGGAGGTCCGTATCCAAAGTAAGAAAGCGGAGAGCCGCTAAGTAAAAGGAGGAAAGAAGATAAATGGGACTTCCCGGTAGAAACGAGTCAGAAGTCCGGGGGCATCCGTAAACGTGGGAAACGGCAGTGTTCCTGTGCAAAGTCTAAAGGGGCGACCTAGAAGTCGTGGTATACAGGGTCAAGTTGACTGCTGTCGACGATCTCCCAAAGGAGGTCTCTATACGCCGTGGAGGAAAGGTCAAACCAATAGCGATCATAAGAATGAGTAGGAAAGAAAAACGTATCTGGGTCCATGTCTTCTTCACCAGAGAGCTGTCTCCAAATGATTTCGACGTCCCGTTCCCAAGTATCTTCGAAATCCATAACATACATGGGGTTTATATAGTGTAGGAAATCGTGCACAGACCATGCTGTGCATATGCTATCGTCCAATGGGAAAAAGAGATAGGGAATCGTACCATGCGAAGGTCGCGTATCGTGAGTCATTGTCTATGAGTAAAGATAAATGATAAGGACGAGCCAATAGCAAAAGAAGAGTGGAAGATAAGCTATCGGCCAATCGGCAAGTGCTGCAAGTAGTCACGTGTGTCAGATCACATGACGGAAGGAAATTTATACTGACATAGGAGCGTACCAAAAGGGGAACATCACGTGATCGTGTGAAAGGGTCACATGACAAGAATTACATGTTGGTGCTCGCCTTCGAGGGCTGAGCATAGCGAAGAGGTTCGTTAAGTAAAAAGTTTGGTGAAGGAATGGTGAAATCATAACAGATACTTTCAGACTTCTTTCCTCAGACTCTGTTCCCATTATCTCTTCTTTCTCACCAGATCCCCAATCATGATCATATCGGAAGGCATGATGTACAGTGCAATCTCACTTACTCATTGGACATGACTCAAGATACACAATCCTCACATTGTATGATTTCCTTTTACAATTTACTCAGACTCATACCAGTTGGACTTACTATATTAGGATATGTACAGCATGGTCTGTGCACAATCACTGGACACTATTTAAGTAGTAGAGGATTCAACTGGTAACCCCAGTCTTATCCATTTGTCTAGTACTTCTAAGGGTATTAGATTTAGGTTGGATTCCCTAGTCTTGTCTAGGTCTACTTGGAAATTCTCATCTACTTCACCTTCAACTCCTCTTACCCTACTCTGTTCATCAAGAGAAACATTTCAAAGAAGATACTCCTGTCATCAAAGGGAAAGTCCTTGCCTTAAGGATATTACCTTTGATTAGTCATGTCATAACAAGAGGTCAGGTCAGAGTGTCAGAGTCAGGTCAGAGTGTCAGGTCAGAGGTCAGAGATCAGGTCAGAATGTCCATCAGCAAAGTAGCCTACTGCTATATTTGAGACTTCAGACACTACAGACTAGAGAATGCTAGGGAAATACTAGGGGAACTTGAAGATACTAGAGTACTGGAGAAAGATTGGAAAAAAGGTGGGCAAAACTAAACCTGATGAAACACATGAAATATAAACAAAGAAAGAAAATATTACAAAACATACTAAGCATCATGAAGCCAGCTAAATGTTGTCAAATAAGAAAATTGATGAAATAAACAAAACCTGACCAAATCAACTAAATGTTATGAAACAAATGAAACCTAACCAAATCAACTAAACTTAACCAAACAAACCAAACAAATTAAACCTGACCAAGCAAAATAAACCTGATGAAACAAAGTAAACATGACCAAACCAATTTATAAGGTCATCCTAGAATTAAGATACAAAATGAAAAAGTCAGAATGCTTAGAAAAGTATAGGATTGAATAGAGCTGATTTATGGGATGATTTTGACCCCCTAATGAACAAAATTGATGGTCAGGTTGTGGAGATAAAAATCAAACAAGTTGATCTGGGGGATAGATGTAAGATCAATGTGAAGATGAATTTGTGGGACAAGTGGGTGTGCCCAATCGATTCAGAAGGTTCAAAAGCCTCCAGGAAAAATGCTGGCATGATTCTGGATTAGTGTTCTGGGATGATATGATATGATTACTGATAGTAGAAAGAGGAGAAAGTTGTGGCATTGGATGAGTTGATTTTATTGGGCTTAGAAAATGTTATGATCATATTCAGAGGGTTGAATATAGGTAGGGACAGGTACATTCCTGTTTTTAGCTACCATTCCTGAGGCTAGAAAAATAGATCTTTGTTAAGAGAGGAGGAGACAAGGTAGTGCTAAAGTGTGAAATATGATAGCAAAGACATTGGATATTGTTATATGATAATTTTGGAGGTGGTATGTGGTTGTGTGTTAGAAAAACATATGAGATGTCCAAAGCTGAAGAGGGTGTTGTATTATCATTTAATGAGCTGATTTTACTGGGCTTGGAAAATGTTACAATCATGTTCAGAGGGTTGAATATGGGTAGGGACAGGTGCTCCTTTATTTTTAGCTAGCATTCCTAAGGCTAGAAAAATCAACCTTTGTTTGTTATGGTTTCTCACGATTCCACATCATGGGACTCAGACAGTGAGACTCTAGTATGGAACAAGCTACTGGATCAAGCATTCACTGGGATATTAGCCAGTGTATACATTTATTTCTTTAATCCTCTTCATCACTTTGACAGACATTGGCATGACTTGTTGTCTACCACAGTGCCACCCTCTGGGTACAACACTTTCATTCATTTATCCACAGTCACATACCTTTTGATTTCTAACAGGAATTACCACATTCCCATGTTATATGGATTAACCAGGAGTTTCCTCTTTCCTGTGCCCAGCAGTCCCCTTTTATCCAGTTTCCTTTTATATCTCACAGAACCCCACATACCCATTTAGACATTCAGACTTCCCACATGGTGTTCCATTCTTCCTTATGGTATTTCCTTTTATACACTACACATTGTTATGCATGTGTGGAACAAAGACATCACTGACTATCCTGTTCATACTCGAGGAGTTTGATGGTGTCCTGGAGCAGAGTATTGACTAAGACCAGTTAGGGTTAAGTCCTTATTCAAGAGAAGACTCAAAGGGCTCAGCAATGTGTATGAGACGAGCAACCTTTCAGAGGAGTGAAGTCTTTGCAAGGCAGAAGTGCATAGAATTAGCTGAGGAGCTATTCTACTACAGTGGAGGTTTATATAGTACAAGAGACAAATAAGCAACAACAACGTGTCACATGTCTAAGAAAGGGAATCAGCAAGACACATGTCATGTAAAAGGAAATTGAAACAAGCCTTAAGACTGAGCTCGTTAGTCATGAAGGTCGTAAGGGGAGTGAGCAGATTCACTCAGGCTTTGAAGGCGAAAACCCAAGAGAACTTTACTGAGGTTCTTGTTATGATTCCATCATTCTTTATCGAACTTTTACCATTGAACGAACTCTTTCGCTAGACTCAGTCCTCGAAGACGAGTCCCAACCTGTAATTCGTGTCACGTGACTCATTCACACGATCACGTGATGTTCTCCTTTTGGTATGCTCCTATGTCAGTATAAACTTCCTTCAGTCACGTGATCTGACACACGTGACCAATGACGGCACTTGCCGATTGGCCGATTACTTATCTTCTGCTCTTCTTTCGCCATTGGCCAGGCAACTCCTTATCTCCCCTTCCCATTGACACAGACGATATGACTCAAGATACGCGATCATCGCATCGTATGACTTCTCCTCCCTTTTTCTCATTGGACGATAGTATACGCACAGCATGGTCCGTGCACGATTCTCCTTAGTATATAAACCCCATGTACATACGAATTATTCCTTAGTTCTATCTACTTGATTCTACTTCCCAGGGTAGGATTTAAGGATAACTCCTCGACTACTGGGATTATTACTCTACCAACATTCCGCCCCTCCACGACTTCCACCTTTCGCTTCTCGCCGCGTTCGTCACCAGGAAACCCTTAGAACCTGGCACACTCATCCTTCTTTCCTCTTTGGGTTTGATAAGTGACACTTCGTATCAGTTCTCTGGGTGATTTATTCATGCTTATATACTACAGGCTAGCTGTATGTACGTATTTGTGTAAAGATAAGAGAGTGTTCTGCCATTGGCTAGAACGTCATGGAATGTGAAGGAATAGCACAGCCGTTATCTACATGTGTTAAACATGAGGCGTGTGGTGGAATGGAAGAGAAGCATAAGCGGTAATTAAAGAAGACATGAGGCATGGCAGATCTTGAGATCATGCCAGAAATGAAAATAAGAAGCATAAATGTGGCAGCCAATAAGATCCAGTCTTTTGGACAGCCTTTACATGAGGTGCGTACCTTGTCCTAGAACAGTAATTGTTCTGGATCGAAGAGTACGTTAGAGAAAGGAACAACATAGTTGGACTTAGAGTCCGAAAAAGAATGTAGTTCTGAGGGCAGGAAAATAGCGTTTGTAACAGAAATCAACAAGATGTGTGTCACATAAAAGGAAATACCATAAGGGAACACAGAGTTCCATATCCAAGAAAGGGAATACTAAAAGAGGAAGAGAGGAGAGCTGTGAGATATAAGGAGAAGTGGACTGCTTGGCACTGGAGATAAAGAAACTCCTGGTTAATCCATATAATGTGGGAAGGCGGTACTTCCCATTAGAAGTTGAAAGGTAGGTTGTCATGGGTAAAAGACAAGAAAGTGTTGTACCCAGACATAGGGACCATGGTAGAAGTGATATCATGCCAATGTCTGTTGGAATGAGAAGTACATAGGAGAAAAGAAATAAACATCCACACTAGCTTCTAGGCCCATAAATGCTTGTCCCAGTAGTTGTTCCCAGATGAGAGTTTCCTCTCCTGAGTCCAATATAGGAGAATTGGATGAAACCATAACACACATTTTGTTGATTTCCTTTTACATGCTATGCATCTTTTTGATTCCCTTTATTGGTATGTGATGCATTGTTATTCTTTATTTGTCCCTTGTAGTATAAATACCTGGCGATGTACCAGATATTTAGCTCTTTAGCTAATTCTATGCACTTCTGCCTAGTGTTGCCTCAGCTTGAAGCTGGCATTTTTTATCTCACCTATTTTATTGTCAATTGCTATTGTATCAAGGTCAATGTGTAGCCTTTAGTGGTAGTTATCACTCCTTAAACATTTCTAGAGATTGCTCCACTCACTCTTGAGTTATGCCAATAAGCTGTTCTCTGGCTTGAACAAAGCCAACACTAACATAACTCAATTATATGCAATATTGTGAGCTATTGGCTGAATCAAATTGCAAATTTCTTTTTGCAGGTGGTAGATATAAACATGGGCTATGATTCATCTACTGACACTTTATATTTTTATGAAGAAATGAATATGCTATATTCAAAAAGCTGAGAGAAAGCTGAGAAAAACCAGAAGCTGAGCTGAGGCAACACTACTTCTGCCTGCAAAGACTTCGCTCCTCTGAAGGTTGCTGTTACAAACGCTATTTTCCTGCCCTCAGACATCCACTCTTTTTTGGACTTGAAGTCCAACTATGTTGTCCCTTTCTCTAGCGCACTCTTTGATCCAGAACAATCACTGTTCTAGGACAAGGAACACACCTCATGTAAAGGCTGTCCAAAGGATTGAATCCTATTGGCTGCCACATTTATGCTTCTTATTTTAATCTCTGGCACGATCTCAAGATCTGCCACACCTCATGTTCTCTTTTAATTACTGCGTATGCTTCTCTTCCATTCTGCCACACGCCTCATGCTTGACGCATGTAGATAATGGCTGTGGTATTCTCTTACATTCCATGACGTTCCAGCCAATGGCGGAACTACCTCTTATCTCTTTACAAACACGTACATACAGCTGGCCTGTAGTATATAAACCCATGAATGTAAACCAAGGAACTCTAACAAAGTTCACTTGGAGTTTATGCTTCATTCTGAGTGACATTTCCCTACACCTCATATCTTTCGACTTTAACAAGCTCAGCTTTTGAGGCTTGTTTCAGTTGCTTGTCTAACCCACATGCTGTTAAGCCCTTCAAGTCTTCTCTTCAAGACTTTACCCTAACCAGTCTTAGTTGATCCTCTGCTCCAGGAACAGTCAAACTCCTCGAGTACAATAAGGATAGTCAGTGATGTCTTTGTTCTGCACATGCATAACATTGTTGGGGGGGAGGAGGCAAGGTAGTGCAAAAGTGTGAAATATGATACCAAAGACCCTATACATTGTTATATGATGATTTGGGAGGTGGTATGTGGTTGGAAATGATCTAGAATATGTACTAGAGAGACATATGAGATGTTCAATGCTGAGAAGAGAATTGTATGATTTGATGAGTTGATTTTTTTAGGCTTGGAAATGTTATGATTGTGGGAACAGGTATATTCTTATTTTGAGGTGTACTGAACAAAGTAGAGACCATAGAAATGCCACAAACAACATTGATTGAGGGAGAGAAGTCATGTGCAATGACGTACAAATGATTGACAATGGTCATAGACAGGGATGACAAAAGTCAATCAGGGAGGCACTCATAGCCCCTAGACAAAGCAGCAAGGTCTCAGACCCAGTATGAGTTGTGATATGAGATATCCAGAGCTCTAAGCTCAAGGAGAGGAGTGTAAAGTTGATTGTTATGCATGTGTGGAACAAAGACTTCACTCACAACTCCCTTATCATACTTGGGGCAACTACATGTAGATCCCAGAGCAGAGAATGACTAAGACCCATTGAGATAAAGTCCCTAAGTGTTGCTAGAGACTCAAAGAGCAGTACTACATGTTGATAAGATGAGCAACTCTTGAGGAGCAAAGACTTTGTGGGCAGAAGTGTGTAGAATTAGCTGGGGAATCTAGCTAAGACATTGTGGGTATTTATACTATGGGCCTATCCAAAAGAGGATGGTCTCAAAATAGAAGTATCAATAATGCATCATGACATGTGTGATATAAAGGGAAAAACCATCTCTGCAGGAGAAGTCCAAATGTCTAAATAGGAATGCAGAGTCCCATGGAATATAAAAGGAATCATACCAAAAGGAGAAGCAGAGTTCCATGTCTGAAAGGAGGAAGCAGGACTCTGTGTGTTATAAGAGGAAAAGAGATAAAAGGGGACTGCCAGGCATAGGAAAGCAGAAACTCCCAGTTAATCCATAAATGTGGGAAATGGCTGGTTCCTATGCAAAGTCAGAAGTCAAATGGCATGTAGTCATGTTCCCCGTGAAGGAGATCATCCCAATGCATATCTCTATAAGCTGTTGAAGAAAGATCAAACCAAGTGTGATCATAATGATGAGTGGGAAAGAAGAATGTATCATCCACATATATGTACTCTTCCTAGGGCTCTCCTTGATCTCTCCAGATAATGGCCTTGTTAATCTCAAAGTGTTATGATTTCATCATTCCCTTGTCGAACTTTTTACTTAACGAACCACTTTGCTATGCTCAGCCCTCGAAGGCGAGCAAGAACATGTAATTTGTGTCACGTGACTCTTTCTCACGATCACCTGATGTCCCACTTTTGGAATGCTCCTATGTCAGTATAAATTTCCTTCTGTCATGTGATCTGACACACATGACCACTCTGGCACTTGCTGATTGGCCGATACGTTATCTTCCACTCTTCTTTTGCCATTGGCCTGGCAACCTCCTTATCTTCCTTTCCCATTGACTCATAGATGCTTATGTACTTGAAGATACGTGATCATCGCATCGTACGATTCTCTATTCTTTTCTTTATTGGATGATATGATATGCACAGCATGGTCCGTGCACGATTCCCTACAGTATATAAACCCATGTACATAGTCGACTGGTTTCCCCAGTCTTATCTACTTGATTCTACTTCCAAGGGTAGGATTTAAGGATATACTCCATCGCCTCACTTGGACTCTCACTACCAACTCAACCTCCCATTCTCTCTAACGAACCTCAAGAATATATCGTTGCACCCTTTCTCTTTCTTTTTGGTTTTGTTTGAGTGCTACTTCGTATCACTTAGATAAGACTCCTATGATGAGCGGCAGGCCATGTTATGAAACCATACTTTATTCTACGAAAGATGCTATATTTCCTAACACTTTTCAAACTTTTATTTAGGACTCCACCTTTCTTGCGGCAATCTGACTGAAGAAAGCCGTTTACCTGTACTTCGCAGATCATGTGACTTGATGTCACGTGATGTTTATCTTCTGGTATGCTTTTACTCCAGTATAACTTCATTTGTCATGTGATCTGGAGCACGTAACCACCTTGCGGCATTTGCCGATATGGGCTGTCAGTTGAGACTTCAGACTTATTTCCCAGCGGCCATCTCTTTGGGAATAACCCCTTTTGGACTTATTGACTTTCTCATGAGATTCGGGGATCTTACATCTCCATGGACATGTGTTTGTCTTTTCTGTTTCTTCTCTTCTCTTTGATCCCCGTCCAGCGAATGGCGGATGACCCTCAGATAGGATACCGGTCCAATGATATGGCTGATGACTCACTTACCTTATTTAGTCATATGATAGATGGTCCGTGCGCTGTGCGCCCATGTATATAAGTAGTAGACGCATCGACTGGTAACCCCAGTCTTTGCTATTTGGAATTATATCGCCCAGGTATTTTTCTTCTAGGCTAGACCCCCTTAGGATATTCTGAGGGGCTACTGGGTAAACCTTCCTATTCATTTACACTCCTAGCCAGAGGATAAATGGCGCTCCCTCATTGCTTCGTTGTGATCCCCGGTGACTCTGCGTCCCTGAAGTCTTTGACATTGTGTCAAGACTAACTCGTTGACTTTGTGTCATGAGCCCCTTTCTGCAGATACCCTGTCGTTTGGGAAGACTTCACCTTTGAGGTTTGAGGTTCAACCTTCGACATTTCATCTCGTTTCAGGCTGTGTGTTTCGATTTGGACTTTGCGTCCAACTCTGTCTTTAACTCTGCGTTAAGACATTTCTTGTAGACTTTACGTCACAAGAAGAAACCTTTTATGCACACATCTGCCAGACGCTACCCCGCTCCCCCTGCCCCTTGTACGAAAGTACACTTTGCATATAACAAACAGTTCAGCACCCGCCCTTACCTAAGAGGGCGCACATCACTCAAGAAGGTCTACCGAGGGACCCCCCTCATGCTCGCCCAGAGGTCTGCTCAGACAGGCCAGTAAGCCAGTGTGTCGGAACCACCCGACTCCTCCTCCCCTTCCTCACCATTGTCTCTGTTACGGATTTCGAAGATACTTGGGAACAAGATGTCGAAATCATTTGGAGACAACTCCTTGGTGAAGACCCTGTGGACATGGATACGTTTTTCTTTCCTACTCACTCTTATGATCACTATTGGTTTGACCTTTCTTCCACGGCGTATAGAGACCTCCTTTGGGAGATCGTTGACAGCGGTCAACTCGACCCTGTATACCACGACTTCTAGGTCGCTTTCAGACTTCG
>JBBPMU010000789.1:0-13891 GCA_038090475.1 Wakefieldia striispora | reverse complement strand
GCGACCGACCTCTTGAACATTCTTTTGCGTCGTGACCATGTTGATGACGCCGTCCGGCACACCCGCACGCCGAGAGATCTGCAAGGACAACTCGTCTCATGACCACGTGCAAACGTTGAGGTAGCGACTCTTACCTCGGCGAGCGCGAGTGCAGAGAATGGTGCTTCAGGCGGTGGCTTGATTACCGCCGTGCAACCTGCGGCAAGTGCTGCCCCAACTTTCCGGGTGATCATCGCAGACGGAAAGTTCCATGGTGTGAAGATTGACCTACGGGCGACGGTAAGCCAGGCATCAAAAGACTGAAAACACTTACACGACACCTATTGGACATGTGGTCAGTCACGCACCGGTGCCAACATGACGTACAGACGTACCAACAGGTTGCTTGATCACAACGTTGCGTGTGTTGGAAATTGCGGACGGGATTTGCTCTGAGAAAATACACGTCCGAGCTTGCCAGCTCTAAGAGCGCTAGCACTTACCCCCGTACGTACGAACGGCCTCCTCGGCTGAATAAACCGGTTGATTGTTCTCGGCCTTGCCTGGCAGAGCGAACAGAGGCACTCACCAAACCACTGCGGATCCTGTCTTAGTCAGGAAATACCCTGCATATAAGCTACTCACCTCTACGAAAGAGGCACTGTATATATTCTCGCCCTGAAATAGTATATTGAACGCACATCCCAAATGAATTGCAAATTGTCCAAACCTTGGCCTCCGTCAGCGTCTTCCCATTCTCCAACGTCTACGCCTTATCAACGTCAGTCACACCAAATCATGCGACACGACGCACGATAATGCGGGCTAAGTCATCGTGGTGTTCTTGCATCAACCCGAAAAACGTCATCAAGATATCATGTCGATACTACACCCACGCAACGGTACACTCGGTCAGCAACGTTTCCTTCCCTAGAAGACAGTGCGTCACCTTGGCCGTTGTCTTTCCCCATGTCTGGAACGCCTTCGAGGCTGCTGTGATGGCGGTTTTGGTCTCTTCGAGCCCCATCTCGGGAATAGTTCCTAGCTCTTCGGCGGTCGCAGGGTCTATGAACATAGTAAAGCGCACCATGCATGAGAATTCGCCCAAGCCGCGAATAAAAGCGTGATGGGCACGCACTCGTGACGAGAATGGTCCCGCCCCCAGCCGCGTCGACCCACTTCCCGTCAATGTATCCTTGCGACTTGATCAGCGATGGGTCCTTGAGTCCCCACTGCAAGTAAGACGCAGCTTCAACCAGTGTGAATAGTGGTTCGAGCGTTGGAACGTACGTTACTCGTGTTGGTTGTGCTTGCCATTCTGTACCACAATGTTGGCCTCGGGTGTCGGTGGGTTACTCCTAACGATGATCTTGGTGCAAGGACTCCGAACGATATGGAAGAGGGCAGGTGTCGAGGCCGTATCATTTCCACTCGATGTGGGGAATGGAGAATATAGGGAAGCTTGGAAGCCTAGTCACCTGCCAGTGGTCCTGGGAAAGCGTAGTAGGCCACCAGCATGTTTAACGTGGTACATAGGCATCATTATACTCCCGGCTCAGATCACGACTCCCCAGACAAAGCTCAGCGTTTTCGTCCCCTGGCTCCGCCTTTGCTTCCCTCTACTTGATCCAAAAAACCCCCCATCTCGAGCGCATTCCGTGCCGCGTGGTTGATGTGTTTGAACCGATCAGGCCCGAGATGTATCCCACCAAACCACCTTGTGACCACGACGAGCACGTTATTAATCTCCTACACCGTCAAAAAAAGGACTCCATTCACATCACGCCAAACACTCCAGTCAGAGACGCCTCGTACCAGAATGGACAATAAATGTGCCAGTCGACTCCCTGCTGCTGTCTCGCCGTCATCGTCGTTGTCTTAAACGACCCACCTAGCTAAGTCGCCCGCATCATCGCTCGGGATGGGGTCGCTCACCTTGATGGAGTACGTTTCCGACTTGACAACGCCAAGCGTTAATAATTGGATGTGCCGCGCGGGCAATGTGTCGATCGGATATCAGGTGGTTCAATATCAGCGGAACCTAAACAGAAATAAAACCACGGATGCTGGTGAGTCAGGCGATCCAAAACAGAAATGCGTGCCAGAAAAGAGGATGACGAACCTGCGACGGATGGGATATCTGACATGCCCACCCCACAAACACGCTCTTCCGATCCACGATCGGTTCAGCTTCGACAAGTTTAATTCCCTCCGGCAACCCTACGTCCTGGAGAATAGGTGATCTTGACGCCATCCCTGAACCCTCCTCGCCGCTGCTCGTCGGCGCTGCCAACCCTTGTGGCGTTGAATCACGCCTCAAGGTGTCCTCCCGTATAAGTTCACCCGCTTTTTCTCTGTTGAGCTTGTCTTCGTACCACGCTTCGCACCGCTCGAGGACGCTCTGAAGTCCGTCAAAGACGCAGACGGTATCTGGGGACCACTCGATCCCGGATATAGATATAAACGTACGGAGTATGGATCCAAACAGAGATGCGTCAACGCCAAATGCACCGATGTAGCGCGAGAGAAGCTGTAACTGTGGTGGACTCTTGGCGGGGTACGAAGGAAGTAAGGAAACGAGAACACGAATAGATACGTCCCCGTGAGATGGAAGACTTGCATTGCGGCCGCAGTGGAAACAAGCCAGGAGAGGCATAAGGGAAAGTAGAAAAAGGAATTGAACGACCGGCGTACTTGAGCGAAACCACATAGCGAGTGGCGTCCTTCGACCCGTTACCGTTAGATGGAGAGCCCCCGCCGGAAGTATACTCAGGATTCCCTGCACTCGAAGGGTGCCAGAGCTGGATCGCATCATCTCCATAGATGGACTGGAGTACTGCGTGGGGCGTATACAATCAGAGGGTAGTGGTGCTGGGACCTAGAAATCCAATGTGCTCACCACCGACTTCCGAGGCTACCTGCTCCCGATCTGGCTGCATCATCAGTTCGGATACGAAGCCCTCCATCTCCGCTGCCATCTCCGCAGCATTGTCGTCTGATCCGCCTTCCATGAACGAGTGATGATGGACACGCGCAAAGACATTATCGGGAATAACCTGAAGCTTGACATGCCTAGTTTCAGACGCCGCGTCCACACGAATCAAACAATTATGCACGTTTTCTCAGGGATTTCAAACTTGGCTCAAAATCTAAATATGATGTTGTACTTATAATGAACCGCTATTATCATACTGGCCGAGTCGGATATGAGGGGCACAATGGGGATACAACGTCTATTATGAGTACGATAGATAGGCTGAGAGCAAAGGGGGATTGACGGTCCCGTATATACGACAATTTCCGGTACTGGCAATTGGTTGGTTGAGTCCAGCTCGGAAAGTCCTCTTTGCCCAGCGGTCGTCCCTGCAGCATCCTACCCATGTGTAACTCGGCAAAGTTCCTCCCTCTCGGCCCGATAGCGGGAAGCATCCCCACGAATCGCAACTGCGGACAGTCGAGTGAGCGACGTGAAACTTGTTTCGTCTTATGGCTGTACCAGGACTGTCTAGTGGACCTTTGGCGTGCATACCGAGGGACTGGCATACCTGTACATATGTGACGTAGTCCCGGAGGTACAGCTGCTTAGCGAAGATATTCGGCTGGCCGAGTAGACCCCAAGGCGAGGTCCAGTCAGAGGGGACAGGAAGGACGGAAAACAACATAAGATCATCGCATGGTTTCATGTGCCCGGTGGTTCGGGGTGCCACATGGAGGTGGACATGATCTAACTTTAGTGCTCACGGAGTATCTCCGAGTTGACATTCGGTTTTGCTGAACCTGTGTTTTTATTGTGGGTGTGAGGCTCTCGTGCACTGTGAAAGAAGGTAAGCAGTGTGTTTGCTTAGAAAACGTTGCAGCTCCTCCGTCCGTCTTCAAATACAGAAGAAATTAACCCAGTCGACCCGTGGCCAGACGGCGAGACTTTGGGACGACGTATTCCAATTTTCACGCGGTCCGATTATAGCTCCTCTGAGTTCCCATCCACGGAACAAAAGGCTGAAAGAAGTTGTTATCGTCAGAGAAAATTGGATCGCAGATCGCTCCGCAATCCATAGCGGAACTTCGAGATGTGCATACAGCTTTGGTCTGAGAGTTGAAAGCATCGGTTGAAGGCTTCGGCGCTGAAGTTATGTGAGTGTACGGTACCTAGGCTTCCATGTAGTAATGGCCTGGCCAAAAGCTCGAAAGGTCCAAAGCATCGTCAAGGCGGTAATGACAAACATCATCCCAGTGTCAACACTTCAAAATCCGCGAACATCACAAAATCAGTCAGAGTACCATGGCCGCTAGCTAACACAAAACGATTCAGGCAGATGTTATTCCTGTTCTTTGGCACTGCCTAGATCGAACAAAACGGCAACTGCAGCAAAGTACATCGTCACGAAAACGATAGAAGGCGGGACCTGATAGAATTCCGCCGATCGAGTCCGGTTTCGGGGATTGACGGCGCTGGGGCACGGGGTTTGATGTGTAACACCTAGTGATGGGAGAAATTTGGGATACATGTATGACATCCTGTCTAGGAATGGTGCCAGTAATAGCACGGTTGCGGGATGGCGAACCTTGTAGCGCACACTTACGGTGGGTCGTTTGCTCCGGGCTCCAGCGAACGCCGACTTGGCAAAGAATGTGCACCTAAGCACAACCTTCTGCCGACACTTAGGAGGAGGCCGCACCTTTTATTCCAGTCTTGCCCCCCCTTGCCTCGCCTACCTCGACGTAGAGTACACCTGAGTCGTGAGAGTGCCAGGTGTGGATGATCGTATGGGTGGCTCCGAATGAGGACGGAATTGCGAATCGAGACCATTAAACCAGGCAAGGTAGGATGCGAACTGCTAATTGAATCCCAATGCTGTGGTCGTAAATTAGCGGCACACCAAATTTCAGTGTGCCGTGTAGCTCTTCTTCATCAGATGAAATCCGGAGAAAACTCCTATTCAGAGAAATGAGGGCGCAGGGCGAGGGCACGAATCTTGTGTGAAAAAAATGGCATGCAGAGACTCCCGCATTGACAGCTGCGCGGTCCGGTTGTTACTCGAGAATGCAACGCTGCGGATCGTGACTCGCGCTCCTTGCTTACTCGAAAGTGTAGTAATACAATTCTTGTGAGAGTTTTCACGAACCGTCGATTATTGATGGTGGCAAGTATGCAACAGGAGTTCGGCGCGAGGTGGGCCCGTGCGAATTTGGAGTAGGAAGAACACTGTCTAGGCTTGACATGAAACACAGGGTTGTGACAGTGCCGCTGTCCTCTCAAAGCCCGAAAAGACACGTCGCATGGGTCGGATGGATAAATCCTGGTGTACGGCGACGTTCTTCCGAATCGATGCGAGCCTGTCTTAGCGCCTTGACGAGTGTTCTCACTCGCTTGCCTAGAGAGTCATTCAATGAAGCTGTTAGGATATAAACGTCAGCGATGGTGTGAAGCATATCCCAACAAGACAGATCCGGAAATTCGAGTCTGCGGCACAACAATCCGGTAAGTTCGGAAGACCGTGGGGACAGAAGGTGCCAGTGTGAAAATGGATGATCCACCTATCTAAAGCGATAGACGTTGTTCGAAGTAAAGATAGTTTGGTAAATGCATAGCTGCTCCATGAAATTGCTGTTCCTCGTCGATCCGATACGCTACAGGGCGTTGGCGTGAAACGGGAAGCTAGCATGATAGGCGAGAAGACAGACATGATGAGTGACTGAATCAGGCTTCGTTGATGAGAGAGTGTGCCATAATCGACTTAGCTCATCAAACGAAGCGTGTTTGGTTGTTGACTAAGTTAGCCGATGGAAGCACACACATGAAACATCATGATTGGGCCTCTGTACCTTACCTACCTGCGATATCACGTGTCTGTTCCTGGACATCGGTGCAAAGGACTACGGTAGCTAGGGCAACCACCCCAACTTGCTGTAGCACAGGGGCCATTTCCCGATCAATTTTTCGAGCTTTTGGGCAGGTGGATGGCAGGCGATAAGTTACACGTTGCTCTGCACAGGATAAGTTGGCAGGCAAGGGCCATGGTTCGTAAGCGCAAGGTGTTGTGGTCGGCTGGAAGTGAGGTTGCAGCGGTGGGATCGTTCCCACATATATAGCAGTCAGCAGCTGGGGAGGTTGACCAACAAACTAGTGCTTTTTCAGAGTAGTTTGTGGAGCTGCGAGCTCAATAGGTATCTCGCGTATCTGCTCATTTTGAATGGTCGCTCGACGTTCCGTTTAGTGACGAGGAATGTGGTACGATATCAGGCTCGCCCCGAAGCTTGTTTTGAATAGGTTTGACTTGGTATTCTCCCACTGTAGTTCGTTTTCAGGGTCTAGCGATCGTCAACGACTGACTCAGCTCAGTGTGATGTGTACAGGGAGTCAGGACCATCAACGCGATAGGTCGCCAAAAGGGGAAAACGTACAGCGTTCGTGTCAGCAACTTGACACATCTCGGCGCTATTCCAGGAATCAAACCACGATGCCCAACGAGTCGTCTGAGTTGCGCGACGGTTTGACAGAGAAATGGTATGATTGTCGTGGGCAGTGTCCAGCTTGGTAGCGCATCTTACAACTGCGACGTGGCTTTGCGGCGGGTGAGTGAGATAGCCTTTTGTGATCATCACAGGGCTGACGACCCACTCGCTGACTTTGAAGCGGGTATAGTATATTTCCGGAAGTAGCCATTGCCGGGAGGCGGGGTCGAGCACTCGGGATTGGTCAAAACCTACTCTCCCATCCTTACCCCTTCTTATGACCTCCCGAGACATGAACGAACCCGTGGCCGGTTCCAAACGTGCTCATTCTCCGCGCGGAGCACCCGCGAAACGGGCAAAAGCTGCGCAAGCCTGCTTATCATGCCGGAAACACAAGACACGGTGCGAAATGCTTGACGGCGACAACTCTGGTGCTCAGTGCCACCGTTGCAAAGTTCTCAGCCTTGCTTGTTCTTTCGAAGACGGCTCTGGTCCACCCCCTGGTCCCTCTTCTGCACGTGGTCACCCTCCCGAGATCTCAGCTCATTCCAACATCGATCGGAGATCCTCCGTTTCGCTCGCTAAGAAGCTCCAGGAGGTTCCAATGGATGACACAAGAAGACACTCCAAGCTTTGGGGCGAATCTCCGTCGGATACCCTGCCGCCATTCAGAGCGCCGCCAAGCGATGTCGAAGAAGTCGAGCTGTTGCATCCGGAACGTCTTCTACCCGAAAAACAATCCCCGTGGGGATTCTTGAAGCTTGGAGGCTTCGAGAGCAATATGGTTCCTATGCTTGCAATACAAGCATTGACGCGTAATGGAACATGCGCCGCAGAGTCCTCCCGGACCAAAATCGATCAGACCCTCCTTCACGTGTTGGGTCGTGAGCAGGTTAAATATTTGGTTGATATGTGTGTTCGAACATCCATCGTACTCAAGATACTTCACTGAAGGCATTTTTGTCAGATTCGAAGAGCGCTACAGTCCCTGGCTAAATTTACAGCCCAGTAATCGTAATGATGGGCCCTTGCTACGTCTCGCTCAATGTTGTGTAGCATCTCGGCATCTGGAACCATCAATACGCTCCATCGTTGCGCCACAACTCTATCGTTTTGCCGAAGAGGTTATTTTTAAGCAATCCTTCAACCCACTGCCTTCTACAGACGCCATCCACGCCATGCTTATCCTCTCTTTGTGGGAGCCAGTTGGCGACACAACCCCAAAAGAATCTCGCGATGGAAGACTGATAGCTGCAACAGCAGTCAGCATGGCCATGAATCTTCGTTTAAGCGAAGCCATGGTATACGCTCAGACCCTTCGTGATCAAAAGAAGCCGCACGAGCCATCCAGTGCAGAACTCGTCGAGGCACTCGATAAGGCACGACTTGTGCGTCCAACCAAATCAGTCTCCGCACATGCATTGACCAGATTGCATCCAATTTCAGTGGTTCGCTCTTAATAGTATTGAATCAATGTGAGTCGATGTTACCCCATTTGTAACAATGGGCTGATTTTTTGGGGTTCTGAAGGCTCTGCGCCGGCACAGGTCGGGAACCCATATCAGATTGCCAAAGCCTGACATACGAGGCCCTTGATACGGCTTCGTACTCTACCATTTCCGCAATTCGAGACGTGCGATTATCTCTGGTCTGTCAGCTTTTCGCCACTACCCACCAGGGACTTTCAATACGACTGCGGTCCGTCGATGAGCTTGGGGTCTTTTACAAAGATGTGCTCGATTGTCTTGTTCATATGGACGTCATCGAACGTCTTATCGCCCCACTTCCAGGTGTGCACTTAGTTTGTTCCCTTTGCGTTATATCTTCCCGTTCCCCGCACTCCGTATAAGCAATTAGTCCTGACTCTGACATCTAGTCCTCGTAGAACACGAAGTCTTCTACTTCCGAATACTTCACATCTACTACCAGTCATGTCGGCTCCTCATCCTCGTGCACGCACTCATGGAGACGAAGCTCACGGTCACCAAAACGAACAGTCAAAACCCTTGGTTTCTTGTCGCCGAGCACAACGGAGTCAACCTTGCACAGTGTTGGGGCCACCAAGCCCTAGTGATCAGTGAAGCGATTCTGATCGCGACAATCTCGCAACTCGAGCCTGCATTAATGAGCACTGCTCCTGACAGTCTATTCAGCATGATCACGTTTGCCACAATCTTTGTCATCCTGTCGAAATGGAGCGTACTCGAGAATGCAGGACAACAGATGCCGGGGTCCTCGGATTCAATATTAGCGAGAACGATCGAAAGGCTGTCGCTTGTCGCTTGTTCACCCGACCACTTCGCCGCCAAGTGCGCTCGGCTGATCGAATCCGGCGTTCTCTCCTTCAAGAGGAAGATTGAGAGATCACATACGGAGATGAAAGAGTTTTCAAAACCAGTAGTGCAACACTTCACTACCAGTACTCGTCCGGAGGTTAGCTCCGCGAGTGCGAGCAGGAGTGCGAGCGTATCGAGTGGAATGGGCACGGGTGGGTATGCAGCAGGGAGCCCGTCCGCGGGGGCCAACACGGGAGGTAACCTCATCCCCGGTCTGACGGACCCTCAGCACGCCTACTTCCCGATGAGCGATCCAAACTATTTCATGAGCTCGGATATCTTTTTCGACAATGACTTCTGGTCTTCGTTTATGTCGAATCTGGCTCCCGATGGGAATGGTATGAATATGATGGGGAGGTGACGGGGACAGGTTATAAAACTTGGTCCACACTTCGTCCATCTTTTTTTTCCGGGTTTTCATCTGTATCATATGAACGGTCTTCCGTTGTGTATCGTATATAGTCATCCGCATATATAAACCCCAGAGGCATAGTAGGCTATTAGTAGCTACAGGATCGAATTTGTTAAATTGTAATTTCCAATACATATTATGACTCGTACTATGTTGTGGTCCAGGTGATCCTGAAGAATCCCTGGAACCATGATAGATAAGGTGCGTCAAACTCCCATCTTTGCCTGCTGCGAGACTCGTCTTGGGAGGGGTTTAATGGGACGCGAGAAGATAGGCTTTATATCAACCGACGATCCCGACTGCTCCGAATCAGAAGCGGGGTCTGAGTCATCGTTAGAAGAAGAGGTTTCAGTGCCGTCTTCTGACCCTGAACAAGATGAGTATGGTTCCGAATCTGACGACGTCTCGTCTGAGCTTGGCTCAATTGCTTCCGAGGAAGGGGTCACCGAACGTGAGCCCGATTTGGGACGTTTCGTCTCGAAGACGCCTAACCCAAGGTTCTGAAGGGCCTTTGGTAAACAAGCATGCCTGGGGGCACGTGACGGCGTAAGGGGAAGGGAGGGCACCATTTCGATGTACTCTTCTACGTTTTCTGGGACGTTTTCGATGTCGATGTCTTCGGGGTTTTCTTGAGAGATAGCCTCGTTTGAAGCGGCGATAGCGGTAAGGAAGGATTGTACGCGGGCGAGGACTGTGAGATACCATGGATCATCGGGGACGGAGATCAATGGTGGGATGGGTCGTACGTTCGGTTGGGGGTCCAGTAGGACCTATTACGTTTTCGCGTCCGATGTTAAGGAGGGGGTCGGGGGCGACAGACTTGGGTGGCGATGTGGCGTTTAGTCGCTCGAGAAGCGAGCCTAGTAGGGGGGCAATCCTTTTGAGGACTGATGCTAGACGGCCTGGGGTAGGATAAACAAACCGATACGGTTCTCTCGTTGCTCGTCGTCCTCGACGTCGAGGAAGGTAGGGTCACTGGACTTGGACGTGGACATGGTAGTCGCGAGTCGTGACCAAGCTTAATATTGGAGGGTCGTCCGAATCTGGAAAGCTTAGACTCACATTCGCCAGGCCTTGACCAAGTCCGTCCCGGTCGTCATCGTGCGCGACAGCGACAACGCAACTGAACCCTACATTGTCCATACAAGGACTCGAACGCGTCAATCATGATGCCTGCTGCCCCTCGGATACGCGTCGTGGTCCAGCTTCCATACAACAGACCCGACGAACCACCCCCCAATCCCCCTCATGTACGTATTCAGACAACCTACTAAGGCGAACACGACAACTTTGCCCTTGCTCAGATAGAATGGAATGCCGAGAAGGCAAATATCCTCTGGGAAGTCATTGCACTCAGTCGGACCAGCGATAATGGTGGCACAGACTGTACATCCTTCTCCCTTTGACTGCCCGTGTCCTACTCACTAAACGTACACAGGGAAGGGCCTTGCAGCCCATTTAGAAGTACCCCTGCCCTACCTTCTCTATCGTGCACAGGCCCGGTATGAGGAAGACCTTCGTGGCTTGCAGGACATTCGGGGTGTCTTCCCGACACCTGCGTCCGCTACAGCACCATTCCCCGGACCGTCGACATCTGCCATCCCTACACCTCGCTCTGCGGATGCCACACCTACTATTCCTTCCCCTGCTCATCCGTTGACTATCAAGATCCCCCCTCCCAAACTCGCAGGCATGATTCCTCTCGGTGCACGACGGCTGTCTGTGAGCCAGAGGATGGCCACGCCACTGGGAGTCAGAGCGCGCTTGAACTCGCTGACTCACAAGTCACCTTCCAAACCTCGTGGTGGGCAGGGATGCCAAATACAGGGCAGGGCAGCCTCCTCGTCCATCGCCACGCTGCAGGGCAATAAACATTCCATGGGTCCGCTGTCCGCACCACCTCGGACGAGTTCTCCGCTGTCTGATGGCGATGAAAGCGAGTCGAGCGATGAGGAAGAGCAAGCTCAGAGAAAGGAAGAAGAACTGGAGAGACAGGCGGAGGAGCAAGAACAGCTGGATAAGAAGCTCGCCCGGCTGCAGAGAATGATGACGAGCGAGAGACTGGGGCTTGTAAGGTCGTCAGTGTTCTCTGAAAAGGGTAAGGGACGCGAAGATACGAGACACGGGGAGATCGTACGGGGCCGTCCTCAATTCCCTGTTTCCGTTGCCGCGACGACTGGTCGCCCCAACGTGAATGGTGTGGTCGGCGCTACACCGAGCTCACCAAGTAAACTCAAATTCAATGACCCTACGGGGCTCGACATTCGACTCGCAGAGTTCACGAGTGCCCCGCGAGATAGGGACCATAGTGCAAGTGTATCGAGCACGTCCTCACCACAGGGTTCAATTCCGTCTATCCCCTCACCTTCGATGCCTTCTCCCTCCCCACCACCCACACATCACCATACCTCGTCTCCACGCGGGCATGCTCGTATTCCAAGCCCACATCAGACGCATGCAGTAGCTCACCTACACCCAGGTCCTCAACCTCCTTCCCTCGCAGGTTCTCCGATTCAGCGACACCTCTCGCCGAACAAGTCCAGCTCTCCGCCCGCAGCATCTATGCGGAATGCAAGGGGTCATACTCATACGCGTCAAGCATTCGGCGCTCTTGGGGCTGCAGGCATGAGTGAGGGAGAGAGTAACCAAGGAAGCTCGGCGAGCAGTTTCAGTGATTTGAGTGGTGAGTGTTTGCGCGGCTAGTTACGCAGACTGGGATCGCTAACTCAGGATGGTGCCGATAGATGCCAGCTTGTCCGCCTCTGCCCTGGAGAGTGCGCTCATGTCCAACGTTCCCGGGACAGGGTCAAAGCTGTGAGCTGATCCTCCTGTTTGTGTAGGCACATGGCTTATTCCTATCTCAGGTCTGCGATTACACGAAGTAAATTAGGTGGGCGAGGAGTTCGACAATAGATAAGTTATAGTTTGTTTATTTAATTCAGGAGATCTTGCCCAGTTTTGCGTATTGTATGTTCTAATATCACTGCGTGCGGACTGCGCGTCGCTGAGTAAGGCACCTGGTATGTAGCTCGACTTGAAATTGGATGTCCGTCGAGATTGATTGCGACCACGTCGATGTGGATGGAGTGACTTGTGACTAAACCGGAGAGTCTCGCGTCGCTTCCAACACCGAGCCGGACTCAGTCGAGTTCAATTCTCATCCGAATGCCTACGCCTGCTCCGGGTCCCCCCGACATGTTACAACCTGCTGATCACTGGTGATCGTCGATCAGTCAACGATGGAGCTGACACCCATCTGCGCGTAATACGGGTTTCTCATCTCCAAGCAGGTAAATTTCAATACATCACCTTCGAGTTTGCTAACTGTCACACTAGAGGTGAATTTCCGTAGGAAAATGAAGTTGACGATGTTGGGTGGTGTGTAACTATGCGGAAGCCGGTGCCAGCGACAACGGGAGTATGCCTTCAAGTTCCTAGAATCGTCTGTATCTGACCAAACCCTCTCTTGAAGTACGGGTCTGTCAATGGTTTAGGGAGACCGCTACTTTTGCAAGATGGTCAGCTTGATCGATGATCGATGATCCCAAGGCTGATGGCGTCGTTGAACTTAGTTCGCGTACGCAATCTTATTTTCATCTTTCCCAACTCTCATACAAACCGAGGAAATGTTGATTTTCACCACAATACTCTACAGGGTGCATGAGAACGTCGTGAACAAAGAACACTGAACTGTGACATTAGGCATTATTGTCGTTGGCTACCAAAGAAGGACCAGGCAGAACCCGATGCTTGGCCTTGCACATTCATGAGGTTGGGCCCGCTTTTTTCTCCTTCGCCGCCTCGCCTACTACGAAAGCTTCGAAGTCGCGCGCATCTGCTTCTCGTTTTGCCATGATTTTGGCCCTCGCCTCCCGGACGCTTCCTAAGGACAGCTGTCTGTTGGCCGCCGCCGCCGCCACCCCAGGTGCAAGGTCAGCCTCAGCTGGAAGTATTGGCAAGGGCGCGGGTTCTGGAGCGGGTTCTGGAGAGGGTTCCCTGAAGTGATCAGTTGGAGTCGGACCTGTCGTCACCTCCGCCTCTTCGCGAAGGGTTGGGGGACCTTGATTCCTGGGCCGATAGTCAGTCCTCACAACCATCGCATATGTGAAAGAAGAAGGCTGCTCACCTGCCTGACGCCATTCCCTTTCCCCATTCATCGCCAAACAGCCACGACCTGTCCCACATCGGTTTGAGACGGCGGTTCTGATGGAGCACCGTTGCCTGTATTCGCAATCGCCGACCCTTCTCGTTGGCTGTGACTGTCCGCATTATTTCGGTCCTCCTCCTCAACTTGACCTCGCGCTGGTGGAGCCCCTGCAGCTGCCCCTGGAGGGCAGCATGCTGTGCCGATACCTCGGCAAACATCCTCACTGCTCGCATGATCTCCTCCTCGCTAGCAGGTTCGTTCACGAAATCGTTCGGCTCGGGTGCGTGCTGAGCGACTTCGTCGTCGTCGTCGGCCACATGAGCCTCGTTCTCTGGCGGGGGCGTCCACCATTGTTCATCATTGTCTTCGATCCCCTGAAGATGGTCGAAGTTCAGCAACACCCCATACGGATCGGGTTCATCCGACTCCACGGCCTCTGTTGGCATGGCAGTTAGATCAGGACGTGTCTTGGATGTTGGCGCTCACCCGAGTAGTCGGCGCTGGCCTGCGGAAGCGGTACTTGGGCATCCTCGTTGTCCGACGAAGACTCTTCGTATAAGGGGG
>JBBPMU010000788.1:0-13916 GCA_038090475.1 Wakefieldia striispora | reverse complement strand
AGCGTACAAAAGTGTAGTAAAAGTGTATCAAAAAAGTGTAGTAAAAGTGTACAAAAGTGTATCAAAAAAGCGTAGTAAAAATGTACAAAAAAAGCGTACAAAAGTGTAGTAGAAGTATAGTAAAAAGGGTAGTAAAAGGGTACCAAAAAAAGCACACAAAAATGTAGTAAAAGTCTACCAAAAAGCGTACAAAAGTGTAGCTGAAGTGTAGTGAAACTCTTAGTCAAATTTCAGTTTGTACTATGACACTATGAACACTATGACACTATGACACTGACAACTATGAACACTATGATTCCTATGAACACTATGAACACTATGACACTATGACACTATGACAACTATGACAACTATGAACACTATGATTCACTATGAATACTATGAACACTACGACACTATGACACCATGACAACTATGAACACTATGAGCACTATGAGCACTATGATTTCACTATGAGTACTACATATGAGTACTATGACAAAAACCTGGTTTTGCTGTAGTCTTGAGCTGTTATAGGAAATTTGAGTGAACTTGAGAAGCAGATGTTTCCTATAACGTCTGGGGACTTTTACCTAGCAGCCTAGTGATCATGTCATGCTCATGTTAATAAGCATTATAATCTGCTGTAATTATCATAATTCTAATTAAATATTTATTTTATATATGCCCAGATTATCTGATCAATTGATTGACTTGAATATCATCGGCCATGTTTGATGACTATGACATCGACAACGAAAATAATTTCCTTGACTTTGATGACAAGATTGACACATTTTCAGCACCTCACATATGTACCTTTCCACTCCATGTATGACATGGATAATGAAACTGATGCAGACGAGGCTCAAAATCAAACATCATCATGCACTGCTCCATTTGATCATACTCAACAACTGAGGGAAGCACTCATAGGAAATATAGCAGAAAAAGTTCTCACTATTCTGTCCTGCATGGACAACATAGGACTAAACCTTCCTCTTTTCCTGGATTTTCTGAGCTGGGGAGAGCCAGAATGTGTTGTCAATGCGAAGATAAGATATGAATGCACCACACTGATGGTGAGCAAGGAGCTACCAAGGATTTTGGAACAATGGAGGAGTCCCCTGTGGGGGACTGTTCCATTGTGTTAACGAAATGGGGAAGGCGAATGCGAGTGCGAAAGGGGAAGGTGACTGAGCCTAGAAGTAGTTTAGTTTGAATAAAAGAGTGATGAAGACAACAACACTGGCATGCGTCGAGAATTGTGACTTGTGGGAAAACGTGCATGAATGGAAGACTTTTGGAATGTGTGTGTGCTTTGGACTGAACTGCTCTGAATTCAATGATTAAGTGGGTGGTACAAAAGGGCTTATATATGAAAGAAAGAAAAGCTATGAGATCTATAATATGGAGAGGCTTAGAAACAATTGAATGAAGCTGAATATGGATGAACAGTGAAGAGAAAACTACGCGCGAAGGCGCTGTGTTGCTCAGACCGAATCGGTAGCCAGAGCCAGAACAGGCACTACACCCCCATGGGTAACTGATAGCACAACTCGGTCTAAGGGAGCATGGCCAGTGATGGAGGAGTTTGATTTTTTGTGCATTGCAGAGGTTGTTGAGAAAGAGTTACAAGGAATTCAAGAGATAGCTGTGTGCCCATTGGACGAAGTCTCTGACAGTGGTCTTACTCAGTTTCTCATCAAGGACATGGTCCTAAAGCTCAGCAGCCCTACACCTGGCAGTACACCAAAATTATGGGCTTTACTTCAAAGGCTCTCTCAGACAAAGGAGCAGGCCCAGAAATGTACTAAGAAATCAGCTGATCTTGTGGGTTTTCATTTCACCATGACTGTACACTACAGAAAGTTAATTAGTTAAATTGTCCATCTAGGTCATCCTATCCATGATCTTCCAATTGATGTATGTGCAATCACACCACCCTAATCGTTGGCCAAAATTCTTGACCACATTCCTCCGTGCACAAGGAATATCAGCAAAGTCACTCAATCTTCTTCATGTGTTTGGCCTGACAATGTCACACAAATGGTCAGCCCATGCATTTACTACCATCTCTGCCAACACACTAGAGAAAGTGCACCAACAAGTACATTCAATGCCCTTCGTCATTTTGCATGACAATGTGAACATACCATTCTGGACATTTTCACAGTGGGTTGACAAGCGACACCACTTTGACTCTGGTACAGCTGCCACTGTGTATGTTCAGCCTAATGCACCACTCGAACATCCATTATGCAATCAGGCCTTGCAAGAAGCTTGTGAGGAGGGCAGGAAAAACCCCATTTCAGTACATGATATATTCTAGCTAGAGGCAAAGAGTGCGCCAGCACAATGGGCATGCAATATACATAGAGTGCTTCAGTACCTCATCGACTCCCCTGAGTTCAATATCAGAACCTACCCACATAAAGGTCACAACATCTTTTCACTGTCCATGCCTGTCGAAATGTTACCACATGGCCCACAATCCATCACCAAGCAGCATGTACTTGGGACAGTTCATATTGAGGAGGTGAGCTACAAAGGGAATGATCAGTTGATCATGGAGTGGTCCAAACAACTGAACCTACATATGGAGGAGGAGAGGAAATGTACTAGCCTGGAGTGTGTGATTGTATGGGTTGGGGATCAGTTGACTGTGGAACAATTGCACAGACTCTTCAGATATTGTGCACAAGATCATACATCTTTCGACCGACTCAACTGGCTGGTTGTGGTGTTCAGATGGTTCCATCTCATGATGGCTTTTGTGAATTCCATGCACAAGCAATACTTGGGGACTAACGCTGGTTGTGGCCTCATGCACACATTCACAGTGTTAGAATGGAAAGGTCTACATACCATTCAGACTTGCAGACCCTTTCATCAACAGCTCCATGAGGCTATTTACTACGTCACTGAGGCTCACATTCATGATTGCTGGAGGGTGATTAGTTGGACTGAAAATCTGGTGGATTTGTGACAAAAGAAATCAGAGGACCTATACAAATTAGTGACGGAAATAGTGGATCAGCTGTCATCAAGCAGTGCAGTTGAACAGATGGACTTACGGCCTGAAGATGAGCATGATCAAATACTCAGGCAAGCAGTTCTGTGGAACCGTGATGCATTGTGATATGTGGACCTAAATGAGGCAATCAGGAGTGGGGATGTTGGAATAATGGAACAGATATTGCCCTACTTGCTCTTTCACTTTGCTGGAGGGAAAAATTCGAAGTATACAATTGAAGTCTTGGAATTGTTTCAGTGCTTGAACCAGGAGTGGCCAACAGACATCAAGTGAGTCTATAATATGAAGTTATATCATAATACTGACCTCAGCCACATACATACTTTAAAGAAACTTTGTCAAGTGCCAAGGCTGGCTCATGAACCTAACAGGATGTCCTAATGGATTCTTCCCTATAGATCATGGTCAGGAACACAACATTCAAGATATCAAAGTCACACACTGAGTCCAAGGACCCAACACATCATGGGATCAAATGAAGCACATTAGCCCTGCAATACCAACACTTGTGCAAGTTTGTAAGCACATGGAGCAACAGATTCAAACACTCCAGAGAGGTATGTACATCCATACTGATCCAGCGAAAACAAAGGACATTGAGCAGCTAGAAGGCGTGTATTGCACCTCTGAGATTCATATGCAACAAGGAGGACATCACACAAGATCAAAAGCTGATCAGGTTGAAGATGTTGTATCATTGGGCACCACACACCTATTTTCATGAAAAACAATGCAGCAGTGCATCAGTAAAACAGCCCTTTTCCCACAATATTGCTTTGCACACCATATGAGTAGGTTGAATAAAATAGTCAGGGCCAATGTACCAAATACATACATATGTTTGATGATAAAGATGTATGGTAAAATTTTGAAGGCCAGTTTATAGGCAAGATTTTGTTTGTGTTTCCTAGCCAGCTAGGTACCTTGCTAGACTAGTCTGGGACAGTCTGGGCAGCTCTGTCCAGCCAAAGGTCATTTTGCTGATGTGGTGGGAACACAGAAATTTTGAGTGATCTACATTAGAGCTATGTGGGTCCAAGTCATAGTAGTATCAACTGTAAAGTAGACATGAACAAATGAGTGTATTAAGTATTGTAATCAGTATGGTGTCATAGTGAACATATTGACAGTAAAATTAATAAACTGTCTGCTTGGTGGCAGTAGAGTTGCAGCAGGTGCTGCTTGAGTGGGCACTGATACTGCTAATGATGGACTTGGGGCACACAGATCTGAGACATGAAAGCTATGTAGGCTTGCAAGTCAGCAACAAGAATATTGTACAAGTGCTAGACAGCATACCTTGACATCCCTGAGATTCAGTTCTCCTTGCCTTTTGGAGGCTGTCCTCATGGCTGCACACCCTTGCTATTAGTAGTGGGAGGCTTGGTGTCCATTGTATGACTCTGAGCAGCCTTGGCAGCCTCTGTGGCCTGATGTTTGGCCTGATGATTGGCAAGTGTCTTCATGGCCCAGCTATCCTTGTCTTCATTGTCGATTTTGTCCACCAACGCCAGTACCTCGTCACCATAAGTATCAATGAAAGCCCAGCAGGTGCCTAGGGCCATCCACAAGTCATCCAACACCTTGAGGTGACGATTGGAAGCAATGGTGGTGAGGGGGCTGTCTGGAAGTAAAGCAACACCAGTAAAGCACAAGTATGGATAATCATGATTATGGCATCCATGCACCATTGAAATAAGGCCTGATGAACACGATGAAGGTGTTTGCCAGTCCTGTGAGTGCCTTCATGAGTCCCTATTGGCTGTTTTCCCAAAGCATTGATGTCCTGACTAGGTCTGAGTCCATCTTTGTCCATTAAAGCACTGGTTATTGGGGCAAGAGAGCTACTAGAGGAATCTTGTAAATCCAAAGCCTGTGGGGTTGTATGGGGCATGGCCTTGAGCATACAGTTGTCACAGCACTGCCTAGTGGGTGCTGGGAGCAGGGTGTTACAATGAGTCTGGGTGTGGGAAGATTGTAGCGAACTCACAGGAGTGGCTAGGTGGGTTATCAAAGAATTTATTGGCAACATCCCACTGGCAGTCTTCTGCTTCGACCCACTCACACAATGTGAGCTCAACTTTCTTATGATAGGTGACATTGGCCTCTTCTTCTTCATTATTTTCACCACCACCATTTGCAGAACCCATGCATTGCAAGGCAGATGACTCGACCAACAGGATTGCCCACACTTGTATGTGAGAAGACTGACCTGCACGACCTGCACACTGTAACCATATGGTTAATGACAGCAGTACACCAAACTGGACAACAAGAGTAATGTTGGGGATATCCAAGCCCTGAAACCTTTGTTTTATCATTGCTGATGTTGATACAGAGATCAACATACCATGCCACCTATCTCCATCACAACAAGGACCCTGGTTTCACCACTCTGGAAGCACTGCAGGACAAGCTTTTTTGACTGTGATGATCGACGAGCATTCAAGTAGTCTATGCTCCATTGAAGGTGTACAGGTAGTATTTCCTGAGACCTCCTCCAAATGAGCTGACTATCTAGAACTTTATTAATGAAAATTAGTGTGCATGGAAGATCACCTGTGCTCTCCACACCTTCATAAATAAAGTCCAGCACACTGGTATCAGTGGCATTTGGTATGGCTTTGCATTCTTGTGTAACATTTGACCAATCATTCCCTAGGTTGAGATAGAACGACTCAACGGGGTTGATGTGTAAAATGTGGCATACTTCAGTGAGGACAGTTGGACTCATTGTAGCTGATGTTGCATACAGTATATTGGTATGTTGAGTGGGATATATGACTGGAGTTTGTCTAACTCACTGTATGCAGGTTGAAAGTCACCACCCCATTGTGTAATACAGTGTGCCTCATTGATAACAATGCTGATCATATGCTTATGGTATGTGGGCATTGTCAGCAGCGAATTGAACTGATTGTTCTTCAGAGCCATCTCAGGGGATGTGAGTATCACTTGATACCTCATATCCTTCAGCTCCTGTCCTCAAATCAGTGGATGTGTGCAATGCAACAGCCAGTTTGTACCTCATAGAGTTGGTTGTCAAATGTCTTGTGATTAACAACTGCAGCCTTAAGGCCGGCCTGTCAAAAGTGGCTTGCCTATAAATTCCATGAGCAGCAGTTGTAAATGAACACAAGGTGCACACCTGGTCCTCTTCAAGGGTGTTTAATGGCAATATTATTAAGGTAATCTTTTCAGAATGGAAAAATGAGGGGATCATGAATGGAAGAGTCTTTCCCAAGCCTGTGCTGGCAAGAACAATGCAATCTATGCCAAGGATAAAGGCCTCTGCACAGTCCAGTTGCCATGGATGTGGCTTATGGCTGGTTTTTGCCTCACAGATTGCAGAAAGAGTGTGTTGAGTGGTTTTGGAACAATATCTTGGAGTGTTGGTTTGTCAAGAGGAAAGGTATGAATAAGAAATTTTATGATATGGTGTAGGTGGTATATGAGGATGGAACATGTTCCATCAGGTATTAGATATTGTATGATAGATTCATCCAGCACTTCGTTGAGAGGTCTGGATTTGTGTTTTCAACATAACTTAGCAGCTCCTTATGCAAGTTTGCTTATTAGGATAATCTAAAATGGGACAACAGCAACACAGCATTGTGTTATGCTTATGCCCAGAGGTGCAGTGCCAACAATGATGGGTCTTCTGGTATCGAGGGTTCATGCTGAGACCAGGCATAATCTCCAGGACATGGGGATTGACCAGGAGGAATGCCAAGACTCCTGGTATTATAGAGGTGTCATAGGGGCACACCAGTATGATGATCAACCTGATGACCGAAGGGTGACTTAGATCTACTAACTGATGGTGCAACCAACCCATCAGAGAGGAGCCACACTTCATGGGAGAAATGCATAGAATTAGCTAGGGAGCTAAGACAGAAAGTATGCGAGTTTATATACTGTTTTTGTGGTACTTTAGGGTAGGTTCTAAGAACGCATAAAAGGGAATCAACAAGACGCATAGCGCATAAAAGGAAATGTCCAAAAGGAATAGATGGAACTCTGGGAGGATAAAAGAGAGGGTGGGATAGTCCCAAGGGCACGATGTTTAGGAATGTGCATAATGTTATGCGGGTGCGGAACAAAGACTTCACTCGAGATCCTTTCATACTCGTAGTGTCGGCGACGACTAGGAGCAGAGTATATGGCTGTCGCTCGTGAGAGAGAAGCCCATTAGTGAAGAGAGACAAAGGCTGGAAGGGCTTAGCGCAGGAGGTAAGTCGAGCGACCTTCTTCAGGAGTGAAGACTTTGCAGGCAGAAGTGCATAGAATTAGCTGAAGTGCTATTCTACTACAGCGGCGGGTATTTATACTAAAAGGTACAAATAGAGGAAAACAAACAAATATGGGAATCAACGAGACGCGTCGTGTTGTGTGTATCGTAAAAGGAAATCAACAAAGGACGCGTAAAAGGAAACGTACGCGTAAAAGGAAATGCGGAGTCCCGTGTCCAAGAAAGGAGAAGTGGAGTCCCATGTCCAAGAAAGGAGAGCAGAGAGCTGCTAAGTATAAGAGGAAAGAGATAAATGGGACTTCCCGGTAGAAGCGAGTCAGAAGTCCGGGGGCATCCATAAACGTGGGAAACAGCAGTGTTCCCATGTGAAGTCTGAAGGATAACCTAGAAGTCATGGAACAAGGGTCGTATTGACCGCTGTCGATGATCTCCCAAGTGAGGTCTCTATACGCCATGGAAGAAAGGTCAAACCAAGAGCAATCGTAAGAATGAGTAGGAAAGAAAAACGTATCCATGTCTGTATCGAGTTCACCAGAGAGTTGTCTCCAGATGATTTCGATGTCTTGTTCCCAGGTATCCTCGAAATCCGTAACACATAAGGCAGTGAACATGAGGTGCTGCAGTGGAGTTCCTGGATGAAATAGGGAAATACAAGTCAGGCTAAATGGAGAAGTCCAAAAGTAAGAGTATAGCCAGCTCAGAAGGTTCCTTCGGGGCATGTGTAGTGTTGGCAGTGGTAGCTCAGAGTCGCATCGGGTCACGTGATAGTCAGGTGACTGGTCATGTGATCAGAATGTCATGTGACATCGAGTCTGGGAGTTGGAGCTGTGCAGAGAGAATAGTCACATGATTGATGATCATGTGATATGCTGGTGGGAGGGCATGTGATGTGAACTCAAAGGGTCCTAGAAGAAAAGACTAAAAGAAAAAGATGGGCCATGTCCATAGGCGGTCCGGGGGCATGGGAAGTACCATTTTCATAGAAAACTGTAACACATTGTCCAAAATGAGCAGAATTAAACCTATATATAGATTTAAAGTGTGACATGTGTGACTCGATCCCTGGGCCCTCAGGTACATAAAAGTCTCCAGACATTCTATAGTGCAGAAAATCCCAACACCTACATGCTTTTCTATTATAGAATGTCTCGAGACTAGTTTTGCTGATGATCTGCAGTTGATCACCATAAGTTCCTGTTTGTGTTCAGTGTCAGCATATTGCAAGGTGATGAATACCTTGTGTTATATTTCTCCAGCCTTGTTCTTGGTCCCATCTATGTTCTTTGCTCCAATGGGTTTGACAAGTCAGACCATAGGGATTCAGTTTCAGACAGTGAAGTCTTGATTGATGAATGATCTGGTGGCTCCAGAGTTGATGAGGGTGGTTGTTGTGATGATTTCTCCTGTCCTCCCTGCATAAAGTGACTTGGATACAGGGACTTGTATTGCTCTATCAGCAGGGGAGGATACAAAAACGGGGGCCAGTATTTGTACAGGAGTCCTTGTCCTTGAGGAAGTAGACATTGCTCTACTCCTCACTGTTGAAAATCCTCATCTTCTTTGGCTTCTTGTTTGGGAGCATCTTGGGGGGTGTCCATGAATAATTCTAAAAGGTAGATCACTTGATGGGTCTTGAGTCCTTGGCCTTTTGCATAGGTGGAGAGAGCATCAAGGGGTGGGTCTTCTTCAGCTGTCCTAATCTTCTGCACCTGTGGTGGCTTTCAGTGATTTTGTCCATTACAATGTTTGCCAGTGAAGCATCCTTGCTTGTGGCATATGAAGCACTTGCTATGCTTGATGTGGTCAGATTGTTCTGCTGGGGATAAAGAGACATAGTTGACATTCATAGCCATGGGGTCATGAGCTCTAGGTGTAGATGGGGTTGATCCAATGTAAGAGGTCCCTCCTTACTGGAGGGCATCAGTGTGGACAATCACATGGTAGAAATGAGAGGCTTTATCCAGCCAGTCATTTACTGTAGTTGGTTCCTTCTCTATGGCTATCATCATGGTGGCAAGTTGGCAAGACACCACTCACTTAAGAAGATCCTTGAGAACAGATTGGTTGGTGATGTTGCTCTGGGAGGCTTTGAGTTGGAATGTGCTGTGGAAAGCATCGAAGTCACCATAGAACAGTTTCCCTTCCATATGAATGGAGTGCAAGGTCATTTGCACAGTGTCTTTGAGGCCAGGGGGTATAAAGACAGTGTGGAAGTCCTTTTCGATTTCAGTAAGGGTGTCCATCCATGAGGTGATCTGGGTGTTGAGAACTTTGTGGAGCCAGCTTTCAGAGAAGGTGGTGCCATGTCCAACATTCATCCAGTTGAGAAGCATAATAACAATCTTCTTGTCATCATACTTGACTGTGTTGATAGCAAAGTAGGCTTTCATTGCTAACAACCATTGAGAGGCATCTTCACTCTTGCCAGAGAAAGGTTCTGGGCAAGCTGCCTTGAGTTTGTCCTGAGGGGTAGACATGCTACTGGGGGAGGGGGAACAGCTGGGGAGAGATGGAGTCAGTTGAGGAGAAGGGGTGTGCTGGGAAGGCAGGAGGATGGATTGGAACTGGAGAGGGGATAACGTGGGAGATGCTCTGAGTGGAGAAGGGATTGGGGTAAAGATGGGGGTAACATGGGAGATGCTCCAAGTGGAGAAGGGATTGGGGTAAAGGTGGGGGTAACATTCAGGAGGGGTCCTCATCAAGTATCAGGAGAAGGTACTTGTGAAGATCCAGTTATGTGTTGCCTAGTTTGGGTGGGGGAGTGAGGGGTAGAAGTTCCAGATGGTTGAGCAGACTGGTAAGGGTTCAAATAGAGAGAGGCAGCAGGGAGTCATTCATCATCAGAGGAGTCCTCTTCTTGAGGAGACTGATACATGGTGTGAAGTGGGTTGGATCCCATGCATAGTAGCAGGGATCTAGGGACAAGCTAATTCTTTTGTTACACATGTATGGAACAAAGACTTCACTCAGTAACCCTTTGTACTCAAGGAACCTGTGGTGTCCTGGAGCAGAGTATAGACTGTTGCCTGCTAGGGAGAAGTCCCATTAATAGAGAGAGAGAGAACTGGAAGGGCTTAGCACAGGAGGTAAGTTGAGCAACCTTCTTCAGGAGTGAAGACTTTGCAGGCAGAAATGTGTAGAATTAGCTGGGGAGCTAACTACAACAAAGGAGTCCTTTATATACTACAGGGGTTACCATAAAGGGACAACACATATAAGGAAATCAACAAGATGTGTCATGTCACATGTATCATAAAAGGGAATCAACAAAGTATGTATAAAAGAAAACATATGCAGAAAAGGAAATGCAGAGTCCCATGTCCAGAAAAAGAAATGGAGTTCTGTGTCCAAAAGGAGAAGTGGAGTTCTGCTGGATATAAAAGCAAAAGGAATAAATGGGACTTCCCAGTAGAAATGAGTCAGAAGTCTAGGGGCATCCATAAACATGGGAAATGGTAGTGTTCCCATGCAAAGATCAGAAGTCATGAACCAAGGGATCATATTGACCTGTGTCAATGATCTCCCAGGTGAGGTCTCTATATGCTGTGGAAGAGATGTCAAACCAAGTGTGATCATTATAATGAGTAGGGAGGAAAAATGTATCCATGTCCATATCATCTTCACCAAGGAGTTGTCTCCCAATGATTTTAGAGTCGTGTTCCCAAGTATCCTTGAAATCCATAACAGTGACCATCTGGAGACAGCTCTTTGAAGAAGATGACTGGGATATGGATATGTTTTTCTTTCCTACTCATCATTTCGATTGCACTTGGTTTGATGTTTCATCCATGGCATATAGAGACTTGACCTGGGAAACCATTGACTCTGGTCAATATGACCCACTTCATCATGACTTCTGACTTCACACAGGACCTGCTGTTCCCATGTTTATGGATGCCTCCAAGATTCATCTCCTTTCACTTGGGAAGTCTCATTTATCTCTCTTTCCTTTCTTGACACACAGAGCTCCACATTTCCTATTTCAGATATAGAACTCCAATTCTTATTTAGACATTCAGACTTCTCCTTTGGAGTTCCAATTTTCCTCTTTTAGACTACATGATACAACATATCTTCATGCATCTTTGTTGATTCCCTTTTATGCATGTCCCCTTTATGGTAACCCCCCTTTATATAAAGGGCACCTCTATAGTAGATAGCTCCCCAGCTAATTCTATGCACTTCTGCCTGCAAGGATTTCACTCCTCTGAAGGTCATTCTCCTAACCTGAGCACACTACTAGATCAGCAAAATGACCTTTGGCTGGACAGAGCTGTCCAGACTGTCCCAGACTAGCCTAGCAAGGTACCTAGCTGGCTAGGAAACACAAAAAAAATCCTGCCTATAAACTAGCTGTTATGGTTTTCAAAGAAGACACTTGGAAGTTGGGACCAAGACTCCAGTGCTGTCTGGAGACAGCTACTTGGAGAAGACGATTGGGATATGGATATGTTTTTCTCTTCTCCATCTCTTTTTGACCACACTTGGTTTAATATCTCTTCCACAGCATATAGAGACATTGAAACGAGACGAAATGTCGAAGGTTGAACTTCCTGGACACGAAGTCACAGGTCTTAGGACGCAAAGTCCTATCTACAAACTTGAGTGAAAGAGAAAGCGCCGTTTATCCTCTGGCTAGGAGTGTAAATGAAAAGAGGTTCCCAGTAGCCCCTCAGAAGATCCTAAGGGGGTCTCGCCTAGAAGAAAATCACCTGGGGATGATATTCCAAGTAGCAAAGACTGGGGTTACCAGTCGATGCGTCTACTACTTATATAGTTACAGAGTATCATGCACGGACCATGCTGTGCGTATCTGAATATAGTAAATGAGAAATTGTACAAGTTCGAATATCCATAAAAGGGAAGTCCTGTGCAATAAGCACATATCGTGACAAGAGTGAAATGACAAACTGCACAGCTCTCTATGGCATGTGCCTTCTGATATGATCACGATTGGGTAACATCGTAAGAGGGTATGACTAAAGATAAGAAATGTCAATAAGTCCAAAAGGGGTTATTCCCAAATAGAGTGGCCGCCAGGAATAAGTCTGAAGTCTCGACTGATGGCCTAATCGGCAAATGCTGCAAAGTGGTCACGTGCAACAGATCACATGACGAAGGAAATTATACTGTTGCAGGAGCATACCAAAAGGTAAACATCAGGTGACGTCAAGTCACGTGACCTTTGAAATACATGTAGACGGCTTTCTTTGAGGATTGCCGCAAGAAAGGGAGTTCTAAGTAAAAGTTGAAAAAGTGTCAGTAAAGGATAGCGTCTTTTAGGAATAAAATATAGGGTTTGTAACAGACATTGTCTTTGATGATCCCTTACCAGACTTCTGACTTTCACATGAGAACCTGCTATTTCCCACATTTACAGATGCCTCTGAAATTTCATCTCTTTCACTTGGGAAGTCCCATTTATTCCTCTTTCCTTTTTGATCATGCAGAGTCCCATCCTCCTCTTTTGGACATGGAACCCTATTTCCTTTTATACTCATAGAACTCTGCTTCTCTATTTAGACATTCTGACTTCTCCTTCAGAGTTCTGCTTTTCCTCTTACAGACTACATGATGTGATGTGTCTTCACATGTCTTCATTGATTTTCTTTTATGCATCATCCCTTTATGGTAACCCCCATAGTATATAAAGGGCACCTCTATTGTTATGGATTTCGAAGATACCTGAGAACAAGATGTACATAGATATCATCTGGAGACAGCTCCTAGGAAAAGATGACTTGGACCTGGATATGTTTTTTCCTTCCTACTCATCATTATGATCACACTTGGTTTGATGTTTCTTCTATAGCATATAGAGACTTAACTTGAGAGATCATTGACACCAGTCAATATGATCCTCTTATTCACAATTTCTGACTTCACACAGGAACCTGCCATTTCCCACATTTATGAATGCCCCTGTTATGGATTTTGAAGATACCTAGGAACATGACTCTGAAATCATTTGAAGACAACTCCTTGGTGAAGACAATATGGACATGGATACATTTTTCTTTCCTACTCATTACTATGATCAGTCTTGGTTTGATCTTTCCTCCACAGCATATGGAGACCTTACATGGGAGATCATTGATGTGGGTCAATACGATCCTCTCATTCATGACTTCTGATCTTTGCACAGGAACACTACTGTTTCCCACATTTACAGATGCCCCTGGACTCTGACTTGCTTCTACCAGGAAGTCCCATTTATCTCTTTTCTACTTATATCACACAGAACTCCACTTCTCCTTTTGGACATGGGACTCCACATTTCCTTTTATGCATATGTTTCCTTTTACATGTTCTTTGTTGATTCCCTTTTATGATACATGTGATGCAACACATCTTGTTGATTTCCTTCATCAGTAAACCAACCTTCATCTGGACAGACTGGACAGACTGACAGATGTCTACAGCAAGGTACCGAACTGGCAGCAACTGGACAGATGGATGTTAGACTGCCACAGACTGTGACAGACTATGACATGCTAGGACAGTCTGGGAGTCTGGGAGACTAGGAGTCTGTCACAGACTGTCCTAGTCTGTGACAGTCTGCAGGTCACATGTCCAGTTCTGGCCAGTTAGGTACCTTGCTAGAGACATCTGTCAGTCTGTCTTGTCTATCACAGTCTGTGACAGGCT
>JBBPMU010000787.1:0-13923 GCA_038090475.1 Wakefieldia striispora | reverse complement strand
GCAATCTCTACAATTGTTTAAGGAGTGATAACTACCACTAAAGGCTACACATTGACCTTGATACAATAGCAATTGACAATAAAATGAGTGAGATAAAAAACACCAGCTTCAAGCTGAGGCAACACTATGCTGAAGCGGCAAAAGGACAAGGGTCCGGGTAAGCAAGGGTAGCCCATCCCCATCTTGTAATATATCTTTCTCCAAACAATTTTTCTTTTCTTTACTCAACGTAGAAGGGACTGACAATTTCACTTATGATAGTCCTCACTCTACAGACGATATTTCTCTTCACAGTACAGTAGATCCTGTACTGGCCTCCTCCACCACTTCTGGAACAGCATCCCACTTGGGCATGGCAGCAGAAGAAAAATATACTGCACTTAATTCTGTTTTTCCTGACAAAAACAGTTTTTCAATTTTCACCCCTACATTACATTTTATCTCTTCTTCACCTTCCAACCCTCAGACTTTTATTTGCTCCACTCTTAATCACTCTGGACATCTCTCCCCCCTAACTAATATTCGTTTTAGGAAACTTCAAGGATGGCATACAGTGTCCTGCAGGTCCCTTTTGGACTCAGGTGCCATGAACACTTTCATTGATAAAAAATTTTGCAACACTAACGGTATTATAGGAACCAGATTGCCCACACCCATAGGGGTCTCAAATGCAGATGGGAGTAACTCTTCAATTGGTGCTATAACACACAAAGTACAAGTATTCTTGGAAATAAACAGACATTCAGAATTCATAGATGCATATGTCACTAATCTGGGGACACATCCCATGTTTATAGGATATGATTGGCTCAACCACCACAATCCAGAAATCGATTGGATTACTGGTGACATCAAGTTTAGCCAATGCACGAGCTATTGCCAACAACTGTCAAGAATGTGACTACTACCCACTTTCTTCTCTAGGGTGATGACAAGACAAGAAGAAACAGATCACATAAAGAGTATGGTACCAGAAACTTACCATGAATTTTTAGATGTTTTCTCCGAAAAAGAATTGGAAAGGATGCCCACACACAAACCGTGGGATCATGCTATCAAACTAAAAGAAGACTTTGTCCCCAAAAAAGGATGAGTGATACCTCTGTCACAAACAGAGATGGAAGAAGTAGCTAACTTTTTACAGAAGGAACTCAAGAAGGGGTACATATGACCCTCTAAATCTCCACAAACAGCTCCTGTATTCTTTATACCCAAGAAAGACGGTAAAAAATGTTTAGTTATGGATTATCGTTACCTTAATGAAGGAACAATCAAAAATGCATACCCTCTACCACTAATACCTTCCCTTATTGACAGATTACAAGGAGTGGACTTGTTCACCACCATGGACTTACAGTGGGGTTACAACAATGTCCGCATAAAAGAAGGTGATGAATAGAAAGTGGCCTTCATTACCCCAATGGGAGCATATGAACCACTGGTAATGTATTTCAGAAAAACAAACTCACCGTCTACCTTTCAGAATATGATGAATGATATATTTAATGACATGTATGTGGTCGTCATAATCTTTATTGATGACTGTATGGTATTCACTAGCGGAAAAACCAAAGAGGAACATGAAGCCATTGTAAAAGAGGTACTCAAGCAGCTCCAAGAAAACGATCTCTACATTAAGCCCAAAAAATGCCACTTTTCACAAAAGAAGGTAGATTTCCTTGGGATGGTTGTATCCTGAGAAGGGGTAGAAATGCAAGCATCCAAAGTTGCAGGAGTATTGGATTGGCCCATGTCAACCAAGCTCAAACAAGTGCAAGGCTTCTTAGGCCTTTGCAACTACAGTATTACAGATGCTTTATTCCTAATTTCACCCACATAGCACATCCCTTAAATGATCTCACGAAGAAAGATACCCCCTTCAAATGGGGAAGCAATCAAGAATTGGCTTTCAAGAAATTAAAAGAAGCATTTATGAAAGAATCCCTTTTGGCCTACCCAGACCAAAAGAAGCCCATGCACGTTGAAACCGATGCATCAGATATAGCAACAGGTGCTGTCCTTTCCATGAAGGATGATGATGGTATATGGAAGCCATGTACTTTCATTTCTCACTCATTTGACTCTGCTGAGAGAAACTACCCTATTTACAACAAAGAGCTTTTAGCAGTTATCAGAGCTTTACAAGACTGGTGACACTATCTGGTCAGCAGAGAAACATTTGAAATATGGATGGATCACAAGAACCTAGAATACTGGAAAAAGCCACAGATGCTCTCACCTCGACAAGCAAGATGGCACGCCCTACTTCAAGAGTTCAACTATGTCATGTGCTACAAACCAGGCATGCAGAACAGACAAGCAGACGTGCTCTCCTGAAGACCTGATCATGGTGATGCAGTAGAAAACTACAACTCAAATGTGGTGGTAATCCCAGAAATGGACATGAAAGTGGTAAACGCTCATGAAACCACTTTGATCTCCTCATTTTTCGAAAAAATACAAAAAGCTACTGAACAACTAATGGAATCCAAGATCCCACAGAATTTCATCTTCTGTGATGAAGAAAAAGTATACAAAAACAACAAATTTAAAATATTTGTCCCTTCCTTCTTACAAACAGAACTACTAACTATGTTTCATGATTCCCCTGTAGCAGGACATGCAGGAAGGGCCAGAACTGGTCATCTTATCTCAAGATCTTACATGTGGAATGGCATGACCAAAGACATAGCCAACTATATAGACCACTGCCAAGCATGTGCCCTCACGAAGGGAAAGTCAACAGCACCAGCAGGAAAATTGTTACCCCTCGAGTTGGCATTGTGACTGTGGGAAGACCTCTCCATTGACTTCATTACTGGATTACTGGTATCAAAGGGGCACGATTCAATATGTGTAATAGTGGACCACTTCTCAAAAGAAGTGATATTTTCCCCATGCTTAAAAAAGATTTCTTCTTTAGACCTTGCAAAACTTTTTAGGGATGAAGTATGGTGTAATCATGGCCTCCCCTCATCTATCGTCTCGGACTGAGGCCCACAATTCATCTCTGAATTCACCAAACATCTCTGCAAACTCCTTGACATCAGACAATGCATATCCACAGCCTATCATCCCCAAACAGATGGACAAACAGAGTGTATTAATAGAGAAATGGAACAATACCTTCGAACTTACGTTGCCAAAAAGCAAGAAGACTGGTGCGAGTGGCTCAAACTTGTGCAGTTCTAACACAACAACTCACTTAGTTCCGTGACAGGCTCTACCCCATTCACTGTCACCAAAAGATATACACCTTGTTTGGGATTTGAAGGAGCACCAAAAGGATCGTTTGCAGAAGAATGTGCAACCTCTCATGATGATGTTAAAAAGGCACTCGACAACACATGTCAATGTATGATATTCATTTTTCCCACTCTCCATCATTGATTGTTCGTTCTCATTTGTGCTCTTTCCCTCATCACATCAGATGGACCTTCCTGCTTTTTTCATCTCTTATCAGGCCAATCATGGTGTACAGATATATGCATCACGGTGTGCCATTTGTATCCATAGCAGACACAATGTTTCTTTGTACTAGTAAGGACGTATAGCGACTATACCATTTAACTATACTACCATATCCATGGGCCACGCCGCCACAAGTAGCAGGTGTAAGTAGTCGGTCCCAGCAAAGACAAATGAAAAAAGAAAAAAAAAACTTGATGCCATCTGATATTAATCCTTGTCGGCCTCCTCATCAGCAATGACACCAATGACATGATCAATGTCCAATGCCAGCCCATCATGGTTGATGTTATTGCTGACGATTGTTGCCAGAATGTCATCATCATCAACATCGATGACCATCTGTGCTGTTGATGTCGCCCATCCTCTCATGAAATTGAGCCGTTCTTTCTTCAGGAAAAATTTGACCATCTGAAGCACTTCCATCAGAATGGGACTAATTCAGTTTTGGTGCTTTGTCATAGTTTCACTGCCAGATGAAAAGACCCTCTTGCAAGGTACAGCTGAGGCTTGGATCGGGAGATAATCCACTGCGATTCTATAGAGTGTTGGATACGTGCTGTGAGAAACCTAGTTGTAACTCATCAGCTCAAATACAGGCTCTCAGCGGCTTTCCCAACCAACTTACTGCCCAGAAGGAGAGTGGATCCATTCCTTCAGGAGAACAGGATGCTGTCACATACGACACAAATTCTTGTTCAACCATTTGTATACCAGTTGGCAGCCGCTGTGGGTGAAGTGCTGGAATACCATATCGGGAGGCAAGGCGTGTTGCACCACGAGCATTGGGTAGAGTGCTGGGTAGGGAGGGATTGCGCTCGACGTGGTGTTCACCCACCTCATTGTTCGCTTCGCGATGCTCATTCATCTAGATTCGTCCAATTAGAGTTTGATTAGAGTTAAAAACGATACCATGAGTGAATAGACTCACAAGTTCCAAAACCACCTGCCGTACTTTGATGACATTGTCCTGTGGCCAATTTGCCTCAATCCAGCTGAGGCAGATGGAGGGGTCAACCACTGCAGAAGTATGAGTATGAGGAACTTCTCTATGATATGTACATGTACATACACATCACAATTGCATACGTGTTTGTTCTTCCCATACGATGGTAATAATCTCGCGTGGTAGAGAGGCTGACATCGATGAAAGGTGCGCAACGAGGGGCAGACCTCCTGAGATGATCCCACTGAACAATGATAGCTTCGAATGACGGCACCGCACATGACAAGAGAGGCAGGCTTTCGCCTGACATTATCTGTTGTGCAGCATGGGGTATCTAAGTTAAGAGTAAAAAAATGTCAGTAACATGAGTCGGCTAGCAATCAATGGCTCCAAGACTCACCTCAAGGACTGTCTCTAAGTCCTCCAGGATGCGCCAATGCATCTCATCAAGGCCATAACCAGCAATGTCTCGATGTGTTGGGGTCTTGAAGAAACAGTTGAGAGCCTAAGGGGACAATCAACATGAGGTCAAAAAGTCGATGTACCGCGGTCCACACTTACCTGCTTCAGGATGCGGAGATGATTGATCATCAGGTAGATGGAATCCCAGCATGACTTCACATCCCTGAGCAATTCAAGCACAGGGAGTTTCGTCGGTTTGCCATCCTCGTCAGTAAACCAATTCATCTGATTGCCTGTGATGAGGGTATTGTTGAATGCCTCACGATGGAGGCTGGAAGAGTGCAAGATGCAGACGACGCTGCGGCTGAGGGCAATCGGGTCTTGTTGGAGGACCTCAAGGTAAGCATCCTGTTACGGATTTCGAAGATACTTGGGAACGGGACGTTGAAATCATTTGGAGACAGCTCTCTGGTGAACTGGATACAGACCCGGATACGTTTTTCTTTCCTACTCATCACTATGATCGCACTTGGTTTGACCTTTCTTCCACGGTGTATAGAGACCTCCTTTGGGAGATCGTTGACAGCGGTCAACTAGACCCTGTGTACCACGACTTCTAGGTCACCTTTCAGACTTCGCACGGGAACACCGCCGTTTCCCACGTTTACGGATACCCCCTGGACTTCTGACTCATTTCTACTGGGAAGTCCCATTTATCTCTTTTCCTCTTTTACTTAGCGACTCTCCGCATTCTTACTTTGGATACGGACCCCCGATTCCTTTCTCGGACACGGAGCCCCGCATTTCCTTTTACGCGTATGTTTCCTTTTACGCGTCCTTCGTTGATTTCCTTTTACGATACACGCGACGCGACACGTCTTGTTACTTTTCCTCTTTGGACTATTTGTCTCTATTTGTACCTCTTAGTATAAATACCCGCCAATGTAGTAGAATAGCTCTTCAGCTAATTCTACGCACTTCTGCTGCAAAGTCTTCGCTCCTGAAGAAGGTCGCTCGACTTACCTCCTGTGCTAAGCCCTTCCAGTTCTCCGTCTCTTTGTTAACGCCTTCTCTCTCACGAGCGACAGGCAATACTCTGCTCCTAGTCGTCGACGACACTACGAGTACGAAAGGATCACGAGTGAAGTCTTTGTTTCGCACCCGCGTAACACATCCTTGTCGACCACCAAGCTCGGATCAAGTGCATCGACCCAAGCGTTGCTGATCGCCGCAAAGTTGATGTCCATGTACTGGTCGGCAATATGGCCAGAGCAAATGTTGAGGATGTGTGGGAAGCACATGATCTGTCGATCGACAGGGTCAAACAAGTTGATATCATGTTCAGCAAGAAGACGAGACAGTTCTCACATGCCTGTATTGTTGTTCTTGGCATTGTCGAGAGTAAAGTGACCGACCTATTGGGGAACAGCAAATAAGTTTACCAAATATAAGTGAGCTATGCATACTTTGTGTGTCACTCCTGCATGATCCAGCAGATGTAGGATCGTTTTTGCGAGATTCGTCCCCGTGTGGCTGTCTGGAAAGTGATGGAAGGTGATAAGTCCAACCTTCATCTTGAGCGTGCCAGGCTGGTCACCCTTGGTGATCCAATGTGCCATCAGTGCGAGGAAGGGACGAGTGTTCTCATCTGTCCATATATCACATGTGAATGAGATCTGACCTTCAGCTGCCTGTAGTGAAAAATATGTGAGAACAAGACTTGTGACTAGGTAAACAACGCACGGCCAAGTCATCCTTCAAGACGAGGAAATATTGCCTCCAAGCTTCAACAACGAGTTCACGCATCTTTGTGCGCTGAGGAATCTGCAAGTCTTTCAAATTTGGATTGAGAAGCAGGAGGAGGCGTCAAAATTCCGGACACTCGACAACACTAATCGACTGACATAACAGTTCAGATATAAGTTAGCCATAAGAATCTCACTGACGTACCTGATCATCTGCAACAATGAACTGTATAAGATACTGATAAAGAGCAGCAGTAGAGAATGGCGGCAGCCTGCCTTCTAAGGCAACATGTCCAGATGGCAAAGACGATGTTGTGTGAGAGCCTCAGTTCAAGGATGGAAGTGATCGAATGGAGACGTTCTGAATGGCAAGGACTTGGCGAAGGGTCTGAAAATTATAGCCTGCAAGAAATGCCACTTTCACGGACTCCAGCCAAATTGTCCACCCATTCTTCTCGGCCTCTTCCAGATAAATCCCAAGGTGGTATTTCTCGATATGACCACGCTTGCTCGTATTTGAGGTCGTGCAACAGTATGAAAACGATCTATCAGATGGGAACTGTGAAGGGGCTTCATCCTTCATCTTTCTGAGAGTATGTCAGACGTTACACGGGGCCAGAGGTGGTATCTGTGATATGGTAGCTCACTGGCATACAACACAAAAAACTCGCTCTTCATTCTTGTACTTCGGGAAGAAGAATGCGACATCAGCTGATGTAGCTTGTTTCTGAGATGACTGAGTGGACATGAGTGGGTCGGTAGTCCTGCTTGTCTGTAAATTGTCAGCATAGTGATCCCCACAAGCTCTGGGAATGGAGGGTTCTTCATCACTGCTGACATCAAGATTGAAGTTTTCTCCAGGTTCATCAACAGCGCGGTCAACACCCACAGGAGCAGACTCAGAATCTGCAAGGTCAGAAGCATCACTGTGTTCCGTTGATCCATGGAAACGGGCGGGGAGACGGCGAGTACGAACAGGACGCAGCTGATGGCCTTCGTTTGGAGGTGCAGGCTGTGCAGGTTCTGGCAATCGAGGCTCAGCAGAATCGAGAGAACGCGTAACAGCAGCAACGACGGCAGTGTCATTTGACTGTTGGTTACGGCAGGTTTTGGTGTTCCTTGGGGGCATCTCGGTGTGGTTAAGTCGAAAATTGCCAGTGACAGGTCCTTAAATGACAGACCTACCCAGTCATAGACAGGGTCTTGCCTGGTGTTTTGGGCAGAAACGGGATGACAGAGGCCCATTTATGTTTTGCAGGGTCCAGGGATATCCGATAGTCCTAGACTCCCATTCAGTGACCAAGGCAGGCTCTTACAAGTTACTGCATGTGGAGAACGCTTAAGAGGCAAGGAAGCGAATACGTGTATTCTGAGGTTCTGAGTAAAGCGGTGTACATATCGACAGTAAACAACAGCAGTCATCAAACCCATGAAAACAAAATAACGGATGACACTGAAACGAGATCAGAAGATCGAAGGTTGAATCTAACCCTAACCCTAAGGTTAAGGCTTCGTCGTACTTTCCCAAAGTCCTTGTGGCAAGAACTTCCCTTTGTCAATAGGGGAATCGTCACGTCGTCCGAGAGATGAAAGAGAGAGGAAAAGTGTGAATTGAGGATATAGAGAACACCAAGTACCCACAAAGGGGAGTAATCCTAAAACCAAAGGCCTTGGTATACCTATGATCAAATGGATAAGACTGGGGTTGCCAGTCGAATCCTCTACAGTATTTATACAGTACAAGTCCGTGCACAGACCAAGCTGTGCGTATACCTCGTATAGTAAGAGTACACGTCATGCCCCGATGGGAGCGTATCCTGAGTCATGTCCAATGAGTAAGGAAAAGATAAGAAGGGAAAACTGCACCCCTCTCCGTGGCATGTGCCTTCCGATACGATCACGATCGGGAATACTCGTAATCCTGATGAGTCAAAGAAAGAGATAAGAGAAACGTTGTCCGAAAGTATCCGCGGGGTTGACGGTCAAAGATAAGCCCCAAAGTCTAGAACGCAATCTCCAGTCCGATGTCCGGCTGACCTAAGTAGGCCAAAGTCCGACTCACGTGTGGCGGATCACGTGGTCTGAAAGGAATTTGTATACCGCCATGGAAAGTCCCGTCTGTCAGGAATCGGCAAGTGCCACTAAATGATCACATGCCACAGATCACGTGATGAAGGAAATTATACTGTGGCAAGAGCATACCAATAAGTCACGTGAAGTCACGTGGTTCGAATTACATGTTAGCAGAGGTCTTCAAGGACGCTCTGTAGCGAAGGGTTTCGAGTGTCTGTTAAAAGTGAAAGAAGAAGTTATAAGTAAAGCGTCATAGTTCAGAGAAAAGTTACGGATTCGTAACACTAGCCACTCCTTGACCTTTTTGCAGGTATGCTTGAGATCATTGTCCTGCTAGAAGATGGTGTCTAAAGAGAGTTGCAAGACCCTCTCTGTTCTCTCATACTGAGGGATACAAGGTTTGGTATAAGCTATGTCTAGTGGAAGGCTAGCACAATACCAAGGCAGAGGCTATGGTTACCAGCAAGGAGAACACTCACTGATATGATCAAGGAATAGTATGTGAGGTGTGGATAAGTGGAGGAGAGGAACTGAGGATATGATTCTGTCTGAGGGGATATGACATATGAGTCCCCTCTTAAATACATATGTGAGGTTCTTATCTACCAATCAGAATGAAGGGATAAGAACAATAAGAGATAAGGATGAGTCATGGGAAATGACCAAAAATACAGTCCTATTGTATCATACAGTATGTGTAATACATATCCTTATCGTCCAATAGTATAATGGACTCTTATCTCACTATCATCTGAAATGAATAATATGATAGTGACTCACCTCAGTTCTACAATGACTCCAAAAACCCTTTCCATGTTTGCCTCAATTTCAGTGTGTGAAGTGTACTGTTTGAAATTGTGGGAATCTCGCTTAGCTTTGGTGGAGTCATAAATAGTACGTACTCTTGGCTATGAAATTGCCCCCTAGGTCATGTGATTTGAATCACAGGCTATAGAGATATGGATCTCACAAGACAAGGATACCATGGAAAGAGTTTTTTCACTTTTGAAGCAACAACTTGAATATCACTCAAATCATAGTATAATTGTGATTGTTTGCAAGTACAAACAAAGATATACATTTCAACAGTATGTCTGAGTTTAAAAGAGTTCCCACACTTCTTGATTCTCAACCATATCATGGTCAGAGCTCTCTCTCTTACTCAACAAAACACTATCCTGTCTTTGCTTGATGCTGGCCACTCTGATGAAGCCATTGCTAGGCAAACTGGTGTCAGCCCTTCTGCCATATCCAAACTTTGCTCTAGAAACTGTTCTACCTGAAACAAGCCAAAGAAGCATTGACTGAAGAAAAAGACAGAAGTGACAGTTTTTGGTAGAGGACATGTCTAGGTCTGAAGGCATAGGGAAGAGTGGACAGTAGGGTGTTACTTACCCATGCTTGTAAGGCAAAGACCCAAGAGAACTTTATTGGAGTTCTCTTGAGATATTATTGGGGTTTATATACTACAGGCCAGCTGTATGTATATGTTTGGCATAATTGATAAGGAGATAAGAGGTAGTTCTGCTATTGGTCAGAATGTCATGGAATATGAAAGAATATACACTGCCTTGTTGCTGTGTAGGCATGAGGCATGTGGTAGAATGGAAGCATAAGCAGAAATGAAAAGAAGCATATAGTAATTAAAATAAGAAGTAAAGATGTGGTAGCTGTTACGGATTTCGAAGATACTTGGGAACGAGACATCGAAATCATTTGGAGACAACTCTACGGTGAAGAAGAGACAGACATGGATACGTTTTTCTTTCCTACTCATTCTTATGATCGATATTGGTTTGACCTTTCTTCCACGGCGTATAGAGACCTCACTTGGGAGATCATCGATAGTGGTCAATACGATCCACTTTATCATGACTTCTAGGTTATCTTTCAGACTTCGTACAGGAACACCGCTGTTTCCCACGTTTACGGATGCCCCCAGACTTCTGACTCACTTCTACCGGGAAGTCCCATTTACCTCTGTTATATCTAAGCGGCTCTCCGCTTCTTCTTTTGGACACGGATTTCCGATTCCTTTCTTGGACATGGAGCCCCACATTTCCTTTTACGCGTACGTTTCCTTTTACGCGTCCTTCGTTGATTCCCTTTTACAATACACGCGACGCGACACATCTTGTTGATTTCCTTTCTTGTTTATTTTCCTCTATTTGTACCTCGTAGTATAAATACCCGCCGATGTAGTAGAATAGCTCTTCAGCTAATTCTACGCACTTCTGCCTGCAAAGTCTTTGCTCCTGAAGAAGGTCGCTCGACTTACCTCCTGCGCTAAGCCCTTCCAGTCTTCCATCTCTTATAACTCACTGGGGCTTCTCTCTTACGAGCGATAGCCAATACTCTGCTCCTAGTCGTCGCTGACACTACAAGTACGAAAGGATCTCGAGTGAAGTCTTTGTTCCACACCCGCGTAACAGTAGCCAATGGGATGTTGTCCTTTGGACAGCCTTTACATGAGGCGCTGGACTCTAGAACAATTGTTGTTCTGGGTTGAAGAATGTGCTAGAGAGAGGGGTAACATATGACTTGGTTGAAAAAGAGTGGAGTTCTGAAGGGAAGAAAATAGCGTTTGTAACACTACCCCCTGTCTGATGATCAGACTCTGGATGATCTTCTTCATTGCATAATTGTTCCAAATGATTGAATGGAACTTCTTTTTTGTCATAGAGGGTCAAATTGGACCCTGGAATTGAGAACATATTGTTAAATTCTTGGAAAGAGACACAAAGATTTCGTGGTGCATTTGGGTGTTTCTGATGGAATTCTTCAATGGATTCTTTCAAATGTTCCAAATGAGAAACTGGTTCCCACGTGCGTTCTGTGTCATCATATCCTTTCCAGTGTACGAGGTATTTGAGGTGTCAGCCTTTTAGGCAGGAATCGATGATATACTTGATCTCATATTCTTCTTTGCGGTCTTCAGTGACTAATACCGGTCCAGGTTTGTGTATCAGTTGACCAGGTAGTCTTTCCTTGTATGGTTTGACTCACGAGATGTTTACCACTGGGTGAATTCACATAGATTTAGGTAATTGAAGCTCTATGGTGTTCAATCCTTTCATAGAGATTACTTCATACATATGGGCCTAGCCATCGTTCTGATAGCTTCTTGGATTGGCATGTGAGTCGGAGATTATCTGTAGCCAACCAGACTTTGTCGCCCTTTTCATAAATTGGGGCTTCTGAGCGGTGTTTATCTGCTTGAGCTTTCATATGTTGCTGCAAGTTTTCTATATTTGTTTTTGTATTTTCTAATATTTCAGAGAAGTCTGAAATGAAATTCTCTGCAGCTGGGGTTTTCATATATTTGGGTTTAATACCCATTCTTGGTTCATATGAGTGTGTGATTTTGAAGGGCGAATACTTCATTGATGTGTTCTTTTTGCTATTATAGGAGAATTGGGCTAGTGGAAGCCAGTCTGACCACTCGTTTTGTTTCTCTGCACAGTACATAAGTGCGTAAGTATTGCTGTACTTCTCTATTCATTTGCTCTGTTTGGCCATCGGTCTGTGAGTGATGGGCCGAGGATAATTTTGGGGTTATTTGTAACCCTTTGCATATGTCTTTCATAAGTTGGGAAGTGAACTGCAGTCCTCAATCTGATACGATTGTGGAAGGTAGACTGTGTTGCTTCCAGACATGTGATAAATATAGTTTTGCTAGCTCCATTGAGGAGCAGGTTTTATGGCATGGGATGAATTCCACTTCTTTTAAGAAGCAGGAATCCTTTCCAAGACACGAGGTACTCTATTTTCCCTCTCTTTTCTCTTGAGTCGAGGATGGACTCCACTTCTGCCTCTTCACTTCCTTCTACGAGGTCTGGGGGGGTGGCAGTGCCTTTTTCTGTGAGGGGAATTCTCCTGGAGTGTACGGGTGGAGGAGTGCCTCATGGAAGACCGGATGGATGGATTTCCAACCAGTGGGGAGCTTAAGCTGATAGGCCGCTTGTCCTATTTTGGATTCGATTTTGAATGGCCTGTAGCGGTGGTCATCCAGTTTCTTGGACTTTCTTTCAGTCTGGATATTCGTGGCTTCCAACAAGACTTGGTCGTCCGGTTTGTACTTGACTGGAGTTCTGGCTTTCTGATCGTAGAATTTCTTCATGTCTTTGGTGGCATGTTTCATTGCCAGAGTGGCCGTCGACCTGGTTTCTTGTATTCTTTTAATGAAGTCCTCTGTGGAGGGATTCTTCATTGTCTTCCTCTGGACCTCCCATACTTTGGGGTTCCTCCCATAGTTGAGCATGAACGGGGTTTCCTTGGTCGCCGACGACTCTCTGTTATTGTGGGCGAATTTGGCCATTGCCAGCCAGTCGGCCCAATCTGTCTGTCGGTGGTTTGTGTAAATACGGAGGTACTGTTCTTGTTACGGATTTCGAGGATACTTGGGAATGCGACGTCGAAATCATTTGGAGACAGCTCTACGGTGAAGAGCTGACAGACATGGATACGTTTTTCTTTCCTACTCATTCTTATGATCGCTACTGGTTTGACCTTTTGTCCACGGCGTATAGAGACCTCACTTGGGAGATCATCGATAGTGGTCAATACGACCCACTTTATCATGACTTCTAGGTTATCTTCAGACTTTGCATGGGAACACCACCATTTCCCACGTTTATGGATGCCCCCGGACTTCTGACTCGCTTCTACCGGGAAGTCCCATTTTGTTCCTTTTCCTTTTATACTTAGCAGCTCTCCGCTTCTCCTTTTGGACACGGGACTCCGCATTTCCTTTTATGCGTACGTTTCCTTTTACGTGTCCTCTGTTGATCCCCTTTTACGATACATGCGACGCGACGCGTCTTGTTGATTTCCTTTTACGCGTTGTCCCTTTATGGTAACCCCTGTAGTATATAAAGGGTCGACTTGTAGTAGATAGCTCCTCAGCTAATTCTACGCATTTCTGCCTGCAAAGTCTTCGCTCCTGATGAAGGTCGCTCGACTTACCTCCTGCGCTAAGCCCTTCCAGTCTTCTGTCTCTCTGTTGCTTACGGGCTTCCCTCTTACGAGCGATAGCCAATACTCTGCTCCTAGTCGTCGCTGACACTACGAGTACGAAAGGACCTCGAGTGAAGTCTTTGTTTCACACCCGCATAACAGTTCTACTTCCACATTCATCCATTCTGTTTGCCTGTCAGTCTGAGGATGGAAGGCTGTTGAGGGGTTTCCTTGTATGGACGTTTTCTCATAAAACGCCTTCATGAAATTTGACACAAAGTTGGATCCTTGATCTGATATGACCTTCGTTGGGGCTCCATGTAACTTGAAGAT